>PVKH010049397.1:0-10101 GCA_004027955.1 Chaetophractus vellerosus | reverse complement strand
TATTAAACAACTTCAAAGTTGTTTTATGTAGCCTTTTGCTGTAGAGTAGTGAAGTTAAGCATTGGTGCTTATATTTAGGTGTTCTCTTAGAAACTACCTGTTTTTTTGGCTAAGTTTTCTTTTGGATTATTTAACTTCTTACTGAATTGAAGAAGTTCAGTATTCTGGATACTAATCCCCTGAATAAGTGCACCACAAATATGTTCTCCTTAATATTTATATTGTGTTCTGCCATATATAAGTTTTTAATTGTTTTAAAGTTGAAAAATTTACTTTTCATATTTAAGTCCTTAAGGTAGGATTTACTTTTGTGTACAGTATAAGGGTTTAATTTTACTCCTTTCCATATAAAAAATCCAATTATTTCAGCCATTTATTGAATCTGTGTCCTCTCCCATTTACTATCCTCAGAATGACTATTGACATATTAAAGCCCTTAAGAATGAAAGAAATCCATATGAAAGTCTTCTGCGAATCAAGGTTGCAGAACTAGGAAAAATAATTATAGGGACTGACACAAACCCAACTATTCAATATTTTACTTCTCTTAGAAATTTTTATTGTAATTTTCTTCAATCTCCATATAATTGACTGTCTTATAGTAGTTTCAAGGTTCTTTTGAAGTAAGCTTTTTGTAAACAGAAAAAGAAATGGCTTAAATTGTTTTCTGCTTTTGGTATTCTCCCACTTAGTTCTTTAACTCTGAATTTACCAATAAGTGAAGCTACTGGAAGTAGCTCTTTTTTGAGTTAACATGGAGAACAACACTGAGAAGATGATGGTTAACTGGATTAACAATCTGGTAGCGAGCATATACAATTTTTCATTTAGATTGATCACACTTCTCTATTGCTTCTACAAAGATCTGTGATAAAATACTAAAAAAGTAACAATAATTTTACTTACAGATGCAATTGTGGCACCCTTTTCAGTAAGCTCCTGCTTGTGTCTAGCCATCATCTCTTTGATCTCCAGCTCTTTCATGATTTTCTCTTTTTCTAAGTCAGAATATTGTTCTTCAGCAATTGAATGAGCCAGCTGCTCAGAATCTGCTTTGGTCAAGGTGATCTCCAGTTGGGCAGCCAAGGAGTCCCTATATTTTAGAAATAAATTCACTGAAATTTTCAGTTTTCATCATGAAGTCCAAGTTTTTGCCTAACTCACTCATCAATAAATATTCAATGGTGTATACCAGGTACTGTTCTAAGAGCAATGTATTTATCAATAAAACAGACAACAGTCTTGTCCTACCTTTCATCCTGTAATTCTTGTTTCTTCTGCTGTAATTCTTTACAAAGTTTGGTCTTTTCTTCGCATTCTTCTTTAAGTTCCCTAACCTGTGTTTTATACAGGGTCTAAATAGCAAAATAAAATAAATGTAAAATATTATCAGCATCTGGAATATTATTTTTACATTCAAAACTTATCTAGACAAAAAAATCATGTTAAGCACAAATATTTTCTTAAGATTGAGCTCGAGCAAATTAAGTTTAGAGTTTTTCTTTTTTCCATCAATTGATTTACTCAAGTTCACCTATTAATTTAGAAGATTTCTGAAAAAAATATTTTAAAAAAGAAGCCTTTGGACAAGAAAATTTTCACTTGGAGATCACAGAGAGATTTCTGAATGAATGACAGATTAGTAGGATGGATGCAGAAGCAAGGAGAGTATTTTAATTTAGTCAAAAAATATTTGGTGACTTAAATCAATGGAACAGAGGTGGCAGTTTCTACTTCATATTTTAAAATAGACTTTTAAAAAGTACAAATGTTAAAATGGCAATTTTGTTACAACTTCTTTCCTTATGAAAATAATACTCTTACTCTGTGTGCTCATAACCACTTTTCTACTAATGACAATGAATTTCTGTTAAACTATCAACATTCTCTTGCCTAGTTGCTCTTTTTTATATGAGTTGTGTGGTACAAAATATCCTATCCAGAACTCTGGTGTTTGCTCTAACAATCTATTTTAAGGACAAGAATAAATGCAACTCAATACGTTTTTGTTCAGGGTTGTTTTTTATTAAATAATGAATTGATAAATGTCATGGGAAAAAAGCCATTTACCTGGGGCTTTTAGTGTGGAAGAAAAGAAAGGTTTGAAAATTAGCTTTTTTTTTTGTGGATTAGTAGTGTTTTGTGCAGAGGGTGGTTGGAAAGTACTTTAGAAACCCTAATTCAGTGGTTCTCAAAAGTCAATCTGTAGACCAGCACATCAAAATGATCTAGTGAATTTAGAAATAAACAAACAAAAAACAAAAAACATATTCTCTGGCTCAAGCCTCAGAGATTCCAATTCGCTGATGCTGGTTATAGGCCTAGGAATATGGATTTCTTTTAAAGGCTCCCCCATTAACTCTGATGCTTAAGACTGACTTTAAGAATCATTCTTTTTGGTTCTATAGCATATATTTGTCTGCATTTTTACTCTTTTGGTTATCTTTTCTCTATTCTTTCTTCTATACTCTCCTCCAGGCCTCTCTCTCCTGCCTTTTTATTTCAGGTTCTAAGGCTCCCTTTGACATTTCCTGCAAAGGTGGATTCTTTTTCACACACTCTCTTAGTTTCTGTTTGATTGTGAATATTTTATACTCATTTCTTGTTTGAAAGACAATTTTCTTGGATAAAGAATTCTTGGCTGGCAGTTTCTCTCTTTCAGTATCCTTATTATTTCATACACTTTCTTCTCACCTCCATGGTTTTTTTAAGAGAAACCTGTAATGTCTTACTGGCCATCCCTTGTATGTGATGGTTTGCTCCTCTGAGAATTTTCTCTTTATCTTTGACATTTGACATTCTGAGTAGTATGTGTCCAGGAGCAGGTCTATTTGGATTTATTCTGAATGGGGAATGGTGCACTTTTTGGACATGTAAGTTCATTTCTTTCATGAGAGTTGAGAAATTTTCAGTTATATCCTCAAATACTCTTTCTGCCCCCTTCCCCTTCTCTTCTCCTTCTGGAACTCCTATGACATTTATGTGGCTGTGTTTCATGTTGTCATTCAACTTTCTGAGCCCCTGCTTAATTCATTCCATTCTTTTCTCTCTTTGTTCTTTTCTCTCTTCAAATTTAGCTGTTCTTTCTTCAGTATCACACTTTGATTACATAAATGTTACAGAGAATATATAGGGGATTCCTATATGCCCTGCTCCCCACACCTCCCACATTTTCCCACATTAGCAACATCTTTCATCAGTGTGGTACCTTCATGGCAATTGATAAACACATTTTGGAGCATTACCACTAAGCATGGATTACAGTTTATATTGTAGTTGACATTCTCTCCCTTTCAACTATGTATGTCATGGCCAGATATATAATGGCCTGTATCTGCCATTGTAATATCATCAGGATGATCCCCAAGTCCTGAAAATGCCCCTGTATTACATCTGTTTTTTCCTCTCCCTAACCCCAGAACATCAATGGATCACTGCCTCCACAACAATGGTATTTATTCCATTGCTAGAATCACAATAAATCAATAAATCTACAATTCCCTCAATGTCTTCTTTTTTATTTTAAAGATTTATTTATTTACTTTTATCCATTTTTATCCCTCCCCCATTTTTGCTGCCTTTGTGTCCATTCGCTGGGCTATTCTCTGTGTCTGTTTTCAGCCCTCTCTTCTCATCCTTCTCCTATCTTCACTGGGATTCAATCCTGGGAAACTTCAATGTGAGAGAGAGGTGTCCTACTCTCTGAACCACCTTAGTTCCTGGTTTTGTGGCACATCTCATCTTGGCTTTCCCTGTGTCACTCTCCTGTTACATCACCATCTTGCTGTGTGACTTGGTGGGGCCTGCTAGTGCACCTGCTCATACAGCCTGGTGGTGCACCCACCCACACATGGAGCCTAGTGGTGCACCCCCTCACAGGGCCTGAATGACACACTCACATGTGGGGCCTAGGGGCTCACCTGCTCACAGGGCCTTACAGCACACCAGCTTGCAGGGCCTGGTGGCCCATATGCTATATATATATATATATTACCAGGATGTTCCAGACATCAAACCCAGGTCCCTCCATATGGGAGACAGATACCCAACCATTTAAGCCACATCCACCTCTTCAATATTTTCTTGATGTCATTTATCTCTTTAGCCATATTGTCTTTCAACTCATTAATTTGATTTTTGAAATTTGTGCACATATCATTAATTAGGTCTCTCAAATCCTGCATCTCTTCTGGGGCTTTAGTATATTCCTTCTCTTGGGCCATGCCTTCCATTTTCAGTATGGCTCACAATATTTTTCTGATGCCTAGGCATCTGATTAAGATGTAGTTTACTCAGATGCTCAATTTCTTTCTCTTTTGTTGGGATTTAGTGGTTGTGTGTTACCACTGGTCTTTGATTTTTGGCTTGACCTGTACTTTTAAGAATTTCCCTGCTGGTTGCTCAAAACTAGGCCCAGTAATTGGTTGCATTCCCACTTCCTAGAGCCTTGGGGAGGGAAGCTATAAATGCCAGAAAAAGCCTCTCTTACTTATTTTTAATTTTCACATATATACTCCCTTGGTCTGCCAGCAGATAGTGCTTTTGACAGATCTCAGCTCTATGCCTTGTGGGAGTGTATTGTTGCAACACAGACAGAATCAATGTGATAGAGCTTCATGCCTGGAGGCTAAGAGCCTTATAATTCACACTTTCTCAGAGACTGTTCTGTAGCCTTCTCTGGCAACCCCTCCCTTTTCCTGGGTAGCAGGTAATTCCACTACCCTCTGTGTTCTCAACAATCAGTCCTCCTTATTGGTAGAGAAGGAGATTGGGAGGCTCTTATATTTTTAGCCCCTTCCTGGCTCCCAAAGTGAGCAATGGTGCTGCCCCACCAGGCCTGGAAGTGCTCCTGGGACATAGCAGACCAAATTTGTGAGACAAAAGCTGAGGCAGTCTTAGGCAGTGTCTCTCTCTCTCTCCTTTTCTGGGGAGATGGCCCTCCACAGTCAGTCCTGGCTAGAAGAGAGAGAGATTGAGAAGGTCAAATTCCCCCAGTCCTGTTCTGGCTCCCTGGGCAAAGCACAGTGTGGTCTCAGCCAGCCTGGAAGGGCTGGTGGGACACAGCAGACCAAATTTGTGGGTCAGAAGCTGGGACAGCCTTAGACTATGTCTGTCTCCCCTTTTCTGGGGTGGTGGGTCCCTGGAGCTCCCTTTGTCTGTATGTAGCCATAGGTCCAGAATTCTAATGTGTTTTTAGTGTGGAGGAGGGTACTGGCAGCAGAAGCTGCTGAACTCATCTCACAGTTCTGACATAATCATTCCCCTTCTTTTTCCCTCTCTCTTCTGGGTGGTGCCCAGCTGTTGCCTTGTGTCCTAAACCCTATAAGATCTTTTTCCAGGCTGTTTCATCCTGTCCTCTAGCTATTTTTCTCAAGGAGGAGAGAGTCCTGTGTCTTTCTAGTCTACCATCTTCCTGGAATTTATGATTTTTAAAATTACATTATTTGCCTGGTTAATCTCATCTAGTCTAAGTAATGTGAAATGTGAGAATATTTTGTATACAAAAGTTTGGACCTTGAAGTGATTATGGAAGACTGAAGAATGACTCAATTATCAAGATGTAATCTGTTTCCTAGATATATTTGAATACACTAGGAGTTGTGATTTTGCATTCAGACATAAAGCAAGAGCTTAGTAATGTGCTGTGTCACATGCAGTAATAAACATGACAGGAAATTAGAGTCATCTATGTCAGCAGATGTGGCAAAGAGTAAGATATTTATTGACAGATGGGATAAATACAGTTATATCAGAAATGTTTTTCTCAAGAAGCATATGCTGAAACTCCTATGCTACAACTCAATGGACTCACCCAGGACACCTAGTGGGGAGATGATGATGGACGACGGCTATCCTGGGGAATGGAGAGAGCCTGCAGCTACAGGCAGGATAATCTCTTCCATTGTATCTGTGGGATATAAGCCCCCTCTCACTTGGTGGTGGAGGGGACATCACCATCCCAGACTCCTCGGGATTGGGGGAAGAGCTGTGGACTAGAGTGAACTCATCCATGTCCTGTTATAGACTTGTTGTGATTCATGCAATGGAAGAAATTACAAAATCATGTGGAGCCAGGGGCCACTGGACACTTTGGGGGCAGGGAGAGGGAAGGGCAGTTGTAATACAGGGGCTTTTTTGGGACTTGGGAATCGTCTTGGGTGATGTTGCAATGGAGGATAGAGGCCATTTTATATCATCATGTATCATGCAGAACTGTGTGGGAGAGAGGGTGGTCTACAGTCTGAACTGTGGTCCACACTTGGTGGCAAAGCCCAATGTGTATATCTATTACAGGTGATGTGTCACACTGATGAAGGATGTGTATGTGGGAGGTTGTGGGAGGTGTGGGAGGTGGGGCATATGGGTGCTCCTAAAATTTCTGTTTAACATTTATGTGAATTGATGTATCCTAAAAAAATAAAAATGATTTTAAAAAAAGAAGAAAGAAAAAGAAAAAAAATCCTGTACACACATATTGAAGCAGCTTTGTTTGGGGTCACCCAAAACTGGATAAAAATGAAAATGTTCATCAACAGGTGGGGCAAAGAAGACAAGGAGAAAGGATTGGGGGGTGAGGAGGGGAGAGAATACAATGCTAACATGAAAAATACAAGGCCCTCCCCTATTGGCATACAAAGGGAGAGAGACACACCTGGCAGAGCTGGCCTTAACCTCCAGGGCAGATGTGCCCTCTGGCACACACTTCCTGAGGCCCAATCTTGACTCAAAAAGATGAGAAGATGCAATAGAGAGAGCAATTCTTTGGGGTTTCAGGGAGAGTAGACCCCGACTTCATCCCCAGGGAGGACATCTTTGACACAGTCATGGAGTTTTTTTCTTGTACGGAGAGACCCCTCCCCTCAACCGAGTCGTGTGTGTGTGTGTGTGTGTGTGTGTGTGTGTGTGTGTGTACGTGTCCCCACCAACTCTCAGTGCCACTAGGGCCAGGGTGGAGCTACAGGCAAGGTCTGAGGGGTCAGTCAGTTCACTCACAAGCACAGAGCCTGGCCTATCAGGCCCTGGTGGGCGCCGCCCGAACATGTCCACCCTGGATTTGGCTGTTCTGGCTCAAACCTTTATTTGTTTACTAAACAATTTTATTGAGATGTATTCACGAACCATCTGGTCTAGTCGAAGTGTACGACCAACGTTGTTTGTTGGTTTGTTTGTTTCAAGCTTTTAAAAAGACTCTTCTTGGAAAATAGTAAACTAAAATAGAAAACAGATGGAAAGACATCGTACATTTTAAAGGAGAGCGTAAGGCCAGGTTGGATCTCATATATTCCATGACAAGCATGATAAACCGGCAGGGACGACTGCCCACCGGGACACAGGCAGACCCCCTACTCGAGCCTGTTTGTGGGCCCGTTTCAGGTTCCGGGTTGGAGGATGGCTGGGGGTGGGGGCGCGGGACTCGGTGGGGACCCGGAAAGAGTTTGGACGTGCGGGCCTGCCGAGGAAGTGAAGAAAAGAAGTAAAGAGACTATACTGTTACCAGAAGTTTTGATCATGAGTGAAGAGGGGAAATTGAACAATCTTATTAATAAGCCTGTTTAAAAGCCAACTTAGAAAATTTTTGAAATTGTGAACCAATCTTTTTCATTGATAGCTACCATTTTAAATCTCTAACAGGAAAAGAGCAACATGGAAATAGATATGACATACCAACTAAAAGTTATACAGCAGAGCTTAGAACAAGAAGAAACTGAACATAAGGCTACGAAAGCACGCCAGCAGATAAAAATAAGGTCTATGAATCCACTGAAGAAGCTAAATCAGAAGCCATGAAAGGTATGCATTTTTACTAAAATCTGATTCTGTGTTCAACTCTTTGGTTTTGAAAACCATTTGCTTATATTTTATTGCCAAATATTAATAACTGGAGGGAGAAAACTACATTAAGGAAGATGTGTATATATATATTTTTCCCTTAAAACACCAATCCTTGCTAAGATAGTAAGGCCCAAACACAAAATCATTCAACATAATTCATAAAATTCTTGAAGAGGAATTTCATCTCATACTGAAGCATAACATTGATGTGTAACTTTTCAAAGAAAAATAGCCTTTCAGTTACTACAAGTAATTAAAATTGGAGAGTTTCATGTTAAAATCAGTTTAGGATAAGGCACTAATTCAGGGTGATTAAGGATGAAAAAGTGCTTTTATTTAGAAAAATCTAGTTGGAAAGCTGGAAGTAGTAGACCATGTTTGTTTGTCCTCTGCCTAGAAGACAAAGTTGGATTTTCTTTTTTATTTAGGCATTCTTTATTTGCAGTCAATTGCAAAAAGTTTTGATGTTTATAATACACTCATGTGACCACCATCCAAAATAAGATATAGAACATTTCTATTACCTCAGTAAGTTCCCTTGTGCCTCTTTTTATTCTCCATGCCATTATGGTGATTGCTTTTAAAAATGAGTACGTTTGTTTGTAGGGTATTATCTGAATTGATGAAAATGAACATTTTCCCCAAACTCTTTCTTAATCACTAGTGTAAGACAGATCATGACTTCCATATTTTACACATGATTATAAAAACTCTTAAACATGATCGTCAAATCGAGTCTAGAACCTTTGTCTTTCTGCTGCCTGTCTCTCCTCCTTGGATTAGGAATATGGCTTACCACTTAGTAGTAACGTGGCCTTTTCTGTTTTCTTTACCTTTGAACCTTGTTTCCTGTGAGGATTGTTGGGAGAATCATAGGGTTTTTGTGAAAAACATGTGCAATAATGCATGTAAAGTGCTTAGAAGTGTTAGTTATTATTTTTAGTATGTGAAGAATAGTTTCAATTTTCCACAAAAATATTGTGAAGCTTTTCTTAGATCACTAAAAACTTCCTAAATAATGAGTACTCTCAGGTGCTTGTCATACGCCAGGCAGCATTCAGGCACCACCCTCGTCATGCCACAGGCTCTTCCTCGCACCCATGTGAGGGTGAGCACTGGTCTCCTTATTCCAGAAATAAGGGGGTGAGACCACAAGCAGTTCACCAGCTTGCACAGGGGCAGAGATCCAGGAAGTGTGAATGCTCAGATTTAAACTGGGACATTGTGGTTCCAAAGTCCTGTCCTTTACCACCCCCCTAAAAGATAACTTCCAACATCTGCATAAATAAGCTGTTAATATAGAAAGAACTATGAGAGGTACAGAATCTGACTGGAATGTTTTAAAGCCATAATAGTAACATTGGGAGATACAGAATGGCAGGAAAATAAAAGAAATCTTCATTTAAAAGATGTAACCATCGTATAGAACCACAAACAAAGGCAGAATTATCTTGCTTCTATTAGAATGGATGTAATATTTAAAGTCTCATAGAATAATTTTTCATTTTAAAGTGTCATAGAATTTTATACCCTGTAAATAAAATTTTCAGTCATGAAGTTCTTGACATTTCAAATGATGAAAATATTAAATTAGGAATTAATAAAAATATTTTTAAGACAGCACCATTTACTGTCACTTTTATTAGCTCTGTATCATATTTGATAGGCTTCTTTTGTTTGTAAATTCATGATAATGTCCATTTTTGTTGCAATAGAAATGGAAGAGAAGCTTTTAGAGGAAAGAACTTTAAAGCAGAAAGTGGAGAACCTATTGTTGGAAGCTGAGAAAAGATGCTCTATATTAGACTGTGACCTCAAACAGTCACAGCAGAGAATAAATGAGCTCCTTAAGCAGAATGAGGATGTAAGTAAGAAGTTTACTAATAAATAGTGATAGACTATTTGGTGAATTAACAGTAATCTATATTTATTTGTAAAAGGTCCAATGATGGTTTCATAATTTTAAAAAATTTTCTTATAAAATAATATTCTATAACTAGCTTTACTGAATTAGGATGACATACGAATTGAATCACAACTTGTATGTTTTTGTTATTTTTACCTTAAAGATCATATTTTATTTTAAAATATATTAACATTCTCAGAAATACAAAAAATTAATTTTACTATGAAAATTTACATTATATTTACATATAATGTTTATATTATATTTACATTTGATTTTCCCCAAAAGGCCAAGAAGTAATGAAATGTATATTTAATAACAGCCTAGGGGCAAAAATCTGTTTTGCTTCACCATGTTTGCTG
>PVKH010049396.1:0-10104 GCA_004027955.1 Chaetophractus vellerosus | reverse complement strand
CTCTTTCAAATTATTTCCTCTACATCAGGTAGATCAAGATTTAACATATGGATCGCATCATTTAGCTGTTTAAACCCCATTATGAACATCCTATTACATAGTGTCTATATCTCACATTGCATGAAGCTGGCCCTGTTCCTCCATCATCTTATGCCACTCTCCTTTGTGTTTACTCAAGACTAAGCCTACTAGACTTCCTTCAAAATATCATCTATTCAACAATTTATTGAGCACACATGTCAGGTTCGTTTTAAGTACTGGAGGTACCATGGTAAATAAGACTCAAAAAGCTATGGCCTCCCTTCATGGAGTTTATATTCTACCTTCTAGATAGTGACAATCCCTTTCCTGTCTCAGGGACTTCACACAGACAGATGACCAGCCCTAGAAGGTTTTTCTACCCCTTCCTTCACTGGTCTCAGCATGGATGTTACTTCTTCACAGAGGGCTTTCCTAACAAGCCAGTTTAACCTTGTGCCCCTTCCTTTATCATACAGGAATTACCATATGTGGGATGGCTTTAAAATACATCCACAAATCATTTGGTACTACTCCTTTCAAGACACAGAACATAACTCCTTTCTCCTTCGGTGTGGACTATACTTAGTGACTCAATCTTAGTGAATAGAATGTAGTAGAAATGATGATGTGGGGATTCTAAAACTAGGTCATAAAAGACATTGTGGCTCTCTTGAATCACTCATTCTGGTTGAAGCCAGCTGCCATGTCATGAGGACACTCAAACAGCCTTATGAGGAACTGAGTTCCCCTGCAAACAGCAAGCAAGGAACTGAGGTCTTCTGCCAACAGTTCATGGAATGACCCATCTCGGAAGTGGGTCCTTCAGCCCCTGTTGAGCCTTCATATGACTTCAGACCAAGCCCATATCTTTTTTTTTTTTTTAATTAATTTTTAATTTATTTTTTATATATCTATGTACATTTTTAGGATACATTGATTACACAAATGTTACACAGAGATTCCAGGAGTACCCATATGCCATCCCCCACCCCTCCCACAACCCCCAACATGCACATCCCTAAGTGTGGCATAACGCCTCTGTTAGTTACACACGTTTTGGGGCCAAGCCCATATCTTGACTGCAACCTCAATAGGGTCTGAGACAGAACCACGCAGCTAAGCTTGTCCCAAATTGTCCCAAATTGCTAACAGATAGAGTGATATAAATGCTTGTCATTTAAGCTACTACATTTTAGGATCATTTGTTATACAGCAATAGACACCTAATGCGCATATATATATATATATATATGTTGATTTGTTCAAAGTCCACTCTACTCACTATACATAATCATTCTGTTGAAACAGATTTTAATCACAATAAACATGTGAAAAAGGTCATTACATCTAATAAATAAAAGTATACATTTCCAATTCCCTTAAAATTCCAGGGATTAGGGCAAAAATCTGGGAGGGTATGCATTTTGGGGTTCTGCCACCCATCTATTAAAGCTTAATATATGTATACCCTGTGATTCACAATGTCCCTCCTTCAGTATATACTCAATAAGAGTTTATACATT
Source organism: Chaetophractus vellerosus (assembly GCA_004027955.1). Taxonomy (NCBI): domain Eukaryota; kingdom Metazoa; phylum Chordata; class Mammalia; order Cingulata; family Chlamyphoridae; genus Chaetophractus; species Chaetophractus vellerosus. The sequence continues at coordinate 8,560 of PVKH010049396.1, read as the reverse complement.
TACCAAATGCCATACTAAAATGTTCACAGAGCTCATGTTACTCAAAGTCCAGGAACAACCAAAATGCACACTAGTAGAATGGCTATAACTTTCAGACATAGTCACAAACGAGGTGGTATAGAGCAATGAGCACAAGTCAATTAATATGCTTATGATGTTGCCTATGATCTCAGAAACACAATGTGGTGTGAAAACAAGCCAGACACGATGAAGTATTTACTGTATGACTCCATTCATAAAAATGCTAATAAAAGAAGCAAAACTGATTAATGATGCAGAATAGGGGTTACAGGTGGATGGGTATCCACTGTGAAGAATTAGACCGGTAATGTTCTGTGGCAGCTACCTGGATTTGCTCACTTGCTGAGCATTCACTGAGCTGAACAGTTATGATTTGTGTATTTCTGTATGTAGTTATGCCTCAGTATAAAGCTTACTTTAGAAACTGAATAGTGTTTGGATCTTTCACCCTTCTGATTTACCACTCTGGTTATATAAAAACCAAGAAAAGGAAAAAGTAGCATTTTCTGCTGGGTAATTATTGGGTATTTAGAAAAATGCCGAATTATATATTCATCTGACACACTAGAATGATTTCAGAAAGACTTGGCTGAGATGAAAAGTGTGTGTTCTGAATAAATAATATCCTATTGGCATAAAAGTAAATACCCAGGCCTATGACTAAGTAATATTAATACAACTATGGTAAAGAAAAAAGCCTAGAAGTACAACATTACCACTTGTATTCCAGTTGTGAGGTTGAAGGAACAAACACTATTCTGTTGGACTGGGAAAAGGAATGCTGAAGAACTATAAGGATCCTTGTTTTACAAGTGAAATTTAAAGAGTTAAAGCTCTCGTTGTAATGATAAGATGGCTGAGTAAGAACTCAGGGTTAGGATTTTTATCACAGGCACCTAGAAAGAAAAGAGCTGAGACTGATTTCAGTTTCAGAACCTTGAGTTACGTATCCATAGACATATTTTATTGTCTTGAGAAATTTAGTAACATGTATTCATGGCTAATAGGACAGTCTGTAATAATAGATTAATTTTGAATCTGCAAAGCAAAATGAGCATATTAACTTTCAGAACAAATGCTATCCCTTGGAACTTTTCAATAACAAAATATAAAATTAAATATAGTTTGCTAAGTGATGTAAGTTTTAGCATTATGGTCTTTCAATTTGAGAGCCATATTTGCCCAGGCAAGATTAAGATGCTGAAGGCTATCATTTGGATGTATTATGTGAAAGTCAATATATTCAAGCAGTTCATTTAAAATTTATAAAATCATTTACTATCCTTAAACTCAGTTTTACTATTTCATTAAGAGGTGCATATATTAACATTAGAAAGATTACAACTATACTATACAATAGATGTTTTCTGCATTGTCAGCTATACTTTGGAATAAAATAGGTCAAAATTCTACACTAATGTAGCTTTGCTCTTGCTCCCTTTTTATTATTTTTCTTAAACTAGTATGACAACTTTAGCAGAAAATCAGATTTACTGATCCTCTGAATAGATTTAAGCATTCAAACAGGTTCCTAGCATGTATTTGTATACAGTTTCTTAATATGTAAGAATTTATATTTTAGTGTTCCCAATGGAGGGAAAAAAGTCTCTAAAACAAATAGGAGCTTCTTCATCCCCAATCTAAAAAGTTCATTTCTCCACTCACAGATGACTAACTCCATTTTACAGCATCTGATAGACAGCTTGAATGACATCCTTTGCTTGAGGATGGGGGGCTGGAGAGGGAGTTGGGCAGATGGATGTTTCAGTCAGTCACGAGCACAGAGCACGACCCCTTCAAATTCTATTTCACGACTCGCTTCATGTTCAGAGCTCAATTTGCATGAAAATCAAATTCATAAATTCAGCTATGGCTTTGATCAGGAATTCTATGGTTGTTATTGTTCTGAGTTATAAAAATCATGGCAGATGGTAATGCTTCTTGAAATATCCATTGATACTCATCTCCTTTTCCACCACAGCACAGTACTAGAGATATTTAGCACCTTCATATGATGAGGCCATCTTAGAACACAAATGGTCCTCAGATGTAACTCTCATTTCAAATAAAGAAACTAAAGCTATAATCTGAATCAGGCCTCTGTTTCTCTGACTCCAGTACAGTGATCTTTCCAATATATCAATATATACTATTCAAGAACGAGGTGAAGTGTGGGAAACATGGTAAGCAATGAGAACGCTGTTGTAGGAATGACCAAGGGAAAATAAAGCAATTGACTCACACATGCATAACTGCAACATCATGCCTTTGTATAGGTGCCTATATATAAGAAAATTATAAAGGGAAATAAATGTGTGTGTGTGTATATATATATATATAACTCACTTTGTGTTTTCTTTCTATAAGAGTTGTACTCGTATGTTTACTTACATACCGACAGATGATAATTATGAAGAGCAGCTAGAAGGATATATTGGCTGAAAGCATGGAATTTGGAAACTGATGGACATTTGAATCATAGATCTGCCACCTAAGAGCTGTGTGACTTTTGATTCGTTATCTAACATTTTGGAAACTCAGATTCGTTTGTTCTATAAATGTATTGGTGTGTGAATTAGATAAGTGAAGGTTCAAAAATGCTTACCACAATGGCTGTAAAAAAGCAGTAAGGTGCTTTTATCAAGTTTCAAAACATTTCCAATGCATAACACGTAAGCTTGGTAGCACATAACATGTGCCAGGAAATGGCCTGTTGCTCTGCATGAATAAGTATCTAGCTCTCAGGTTTACCTTATACGGTTGGTATGACTGATGTGACTGATATCCTTGGTTATGTATGAGGACACAAAGCTTAGAAGGGTAAAGTTGCCTGCTCAACATCTATTAACCATGACTGGCACACTTGTACCCACCAAGCCACCTGCATACGGAAAGGTAATTTCAACTTAAACCCATAAAAAAGCACTAATTCAAGGACTTTGCAGGAATGTTTGTTTCAATAGCCCAGTCTCTAAAATTAACCTCATTCTTACAATTTCTATTTTCTGGCATTATTGGGAGACTTTTCATAAGGCATTAAGCATCTCAACTCTGATACTTCTTACCTAGATCTTTGTAATTCAGGGTTAGGGTTTTATCCCAGGTACCTAGATATAAAAGAGTCATGAAGTTATACAAGAACTCTTTACCTTCTGGTATTTTTTCTGACCCTATGGCATAATCTAAAAACGATGATCACCACCACAAAGAGAGAACGATGGACCCATTTTATTTGGAACTTGAACCACAAACCATCTTGTGATCTGATATCTCAGTAGCCATTAGTTTCTAGGCTAGGACCCAAGATTCTATTTATTATTACAGTTTAAAGGCATCTGCCTTCAGTATATAGGCAACACACCAAGAAAAGAAACAAAAATGACCTTGATTATTTGCTAGTGTCACTTTGGACTAAATGGCCTACTACCAAAAACTACCAACCCTCAGTCACAGAGGAAAAGAAAATGAATTTCTTGCTAAGCATAGATATCCGTGACTGTTGAATAATTACCCTAAGAATAAACTAAATAGCTCTGTTAAACACAATTGCAACTTACCAAGCATTCGTCTGAAAACTATGAGAAATACAAACATAAACGGCAGGCAGTAGGGTTTGGAGATTTAATATGACTGCCTGGTGTTCCAGGCCGATATGACAAATACCACACAATGGGTTGGCTCAAACAACAGAAATTGATTGGCCCTTGGTTTCAGAGGCTAGAAGGCTTATTTCCACCTGGGATCAGTAGCTATCTGGCTGGCCAGCAATCTTTGGGTTCCTTGGCTCTCCCATCTCATGGTAATAACCTCTTTTCCATTGACCTCTGGCTCCTCGTGGCTCTCTGAATTTCTTTGCCTTATAAAGGACTTATAAAGGACTCCCATGATCTGAATTAAGGCCCAACCTCATTCATTTGGACCATACCTTAACTAAAATTACATCTTCAAGAGATTCTGTTTACAACAGATTCACACTCACAGAAATGTGGCTGAGACCAAGAACTATCTAAATCAAGGTACGAAATTCAGTTTGCCACAATGACTTAATGATTGCTAATCATCTTTGAAATTAAATCATTGAATTTAAAATAGAGTTAGTTTCCTATTCTCAGTCCATATAATTTGCTTGGATTTACCAACACTTAAAATGAGGAAGTCTCCTTTATGCGGCATTATATATATGCATATAACATATATACAGAAATACAAAGTGTTCCAGGCATCTTATATTGTAAAATTGCTTAAACAATGAATAAAATCTCCATCATGCAATTATAATGATTAACCCCTTGTCATTTTTGTTTGTTAATGTCCAAGATGTTTAGAATCACATGAGACTTTGTCAAATGGAATTAGAGATTGGACTGATGTGGGTGAAACACTAAATTTTAATCATATCCACATGCAAAATTTTAAACTGTTTTTCAATTTTTCCTGGCTACCTCGAATTGGCCAATTGTCATCTCAATTATTTAGCATGGACTTTTCTCTGGAAAATATGCTAATGTGGAATTTTTTATCCTTTCCTACCTTTTCTACCAATTCAACCTCAAGATTGAAAAGAGAGGAAAACAGCAAATTCCACAGCAGCAGATATTTTTAAATGCATAAAATCTATGTAAAATGTGATATAATTTTAATTTCAAGTGCACTAGAGACTACACTAGCAGTGTACGACAGCCATTACATGGAAATGTTGTATCTTAAAATATTCAACAGACTTCCTTAGAATGTCCACTTAATTCTAAGAAATTACTAGGGCTGTAAAGAGATTGCGCTCAAAAAGTTTATTTCATGTTGGTAAATACTGGGAAAAATAGAGTAATTTGGGAAAAACTTTAGTTCATAAGAAAAAAAAGGATCAGAAATTGAGGCTTATAATGAAAACTATACAGATACATGGGTATGTAAGAATAACTTCATATTCGGGTTTCATTATATGACTTAATATAATTATGACTTAATTGTCTTTACATTGTAAGGGCCTGGTTGAAGTCAGATATCAGTCAATGGTTCACTCAACTTTTATTTAATTATTGTAAACCTTCCCACCAGTAAATTGTAGAGTTTGAACGAACAGGATATGAGTGGGTTGATTATTAACACTGATTATAACTAAATCTGACAAGTCATGCTGACCTATGAAAATAAAATCAGAAAACTTCCAGTTGATATAAAAAGAATTGAAACCCTCATTTGAAGAAATGTTCCATTTGCATCTTCATGCAGCTTTATGATTTATGACAGGCAGAGTTTTCAGCTAAGATAGAAAGTTGACTCCCTAGGAGTTATTATATAGTGGAAATGAAATTTCCCAGCCTATTTAGATGAACCAGGTTGTGCATTATCTTTCACACTGATAACTTCGTGCCTTCATTTCAATAAATACTGTTGCTATTCTATGCTTACTGAGGAGAGGAGATTAAAAAATTGTTATTCTATGAGAATGGCAAAATATCTCATATTATATTCAGATAAAAATCTGCTTGAAGAGTAATTTAAGAATACATATGAGTCTATTTCTGAATTATTTTGTATTTCACTGAAATACATAAAAGGTGTGGGTAAGAGATCATTATGACTATATTCCTTTTTGTTTATTAGTGTTATTTCTATGCACAATTGAGAAACAAAGAAAGGATGATTTTGAAAGTAATGAAATGAAGATCAAATGCCTGAAAGAATTACAAACTTTCTCAATAGTCACCTCCTGTACTGATTAACTACTCCATGGACTAAGTTGTTTACTAGCAGTTACGGGAATTCTCACAATGGCAAAACTACTTCACATACAATTAGGCTATAAATGAGGGTTTGTTCTTTTTGTATTGTCATTTTTCGTGACTACATTTATCTGTTATGTGATTATGAATAAGAGAACTTTGGAAAGATTATCTTGTATTACTCTTTAATAAAAATCAAAATAAGTTGTATTTTCTTTTGATTTCCAAGTTCCTCTTGAGTTCAGAAACTTTAAAGGTCATTGTAAAACTTTCTTAGCTGAAAACTCGACCTATCATAAATCATAAAACTACATGCAGATGCAAATGGAACATTTTTTCAAATTAGGATTTCAATTCCTTTCACATTATAGCACTTGTCCATGCATGACCTTCTGAAATGTTTTTCAAGAATTTCCAAATGTGACAGGCAGGGCAACGTTAAGACAGTGCTGTGTATGTGTCTGCTGTAGGAAATGTCAGCTGAGTGCACATGATCCTCACAACAAGGCTATAACAGAACTTAAAATTCACTTAGTTCAACCATATGTTCTGATACTTGAAGCATCTCCAAGAAAGAGGCAGACTCTGGAGCCTGATACATGAGTTTTAAACCCAGCTTCTCCCCTTACTAGCTTTCATCATTTATCCTCTTGTCTCTCTGTTTCTTCATGTATAAAATGAGAGTGATGGTACTAGAACCTATCTACTGTGTCACTATAAAGATTAACTAAAGGTATCAGATGTAGACCTTTTATGACCATGCCCAGAACCCATCCCCCTCCTTCCCACAGTGATGACTATCTCTCCTTGCTGGGTCACCTCAAGGGGATACATTATACTTGGTCAGAATGGGTTGTTGATGTCTTCCTTCTATTAAGTCAACTCCATCTCCTTGGACTTTTTTCCCCCTATAATCCTAGTCCCAATTCTTGGGATTTTTAGAGCAAAAAAGGCTTAATCCCAACTTCTTTAGAGTTATCTTTAAATAGTTAAATTCATTTTGGGCTCCAAAATCAAACAGATCTGTTGGGCCTATTAGCCTAACTCCTTTACCATCTTGTTTTCTTATAAGTAAAAAAATATGTAATAGTGCCGAATTCTTAGAGTTGTTGTAGGGTCAAATGAATATAAGTATATGACTCATTTAATGGTGATGATATTGATAATGGTTTATGATGAAGAATATAATGACTTGTATTGGTTAAATATGTCACACTTAGACAAACTTTTCTCAGAGCTTCTTCATATATCACTGACTAGCATAGCTTTTACATGACTGCAAAGTTACCCTCATGTCTACAGTCCTGAAATGCTTTCCAGTCAGGTGTGGGTCAATTTTGTTTCTGTAGTTCTGACAATAAAATCATCTTGGTAATATACTTCACCTATTTCATTGACAGAGATGTCTTTGAAAGATTGTATATCTTATCAAGATCTGAAACTTGCCCTGGTTGAGAAAGACTATAGCCAATTATCTGGAAATTCTGGGCAGACACCTTTATTTTCTTTAACTGCAATTGCTTATTAGCCTTCACCTTATATTATTGCACTTGATTTACTTTTTATATTGAAAATAAGGCATGCTTTTTCTACCTGCTTCTTCCAACAGACCACATTTTCTTCAAAATTCTTTTCATAATACAATTAACTATTTTCCTGAATTGCTTATATTATATTTATAAGCAATTCTGAGGATGTTGACAGTCTCATCAACTTTCACTGAGAATTATGATAGCCTTATAAACTGCATCTTTGCCTCCATTTTTTGTTTCTAATCTAAAGACAGCTGTCAATCATCTTTCTAAAGCATATATTTATTCCATTAATTGAAATATTTTATGTACTTGCAGAATGAGTTGTCTTTTCAAGACACTCAAGGCCCTTTAATACTTTAGCATTTGCTTCCTAACCAAATTTATTTCATTTCATTCAGTCACTTGCATCTTACACTTCATCTATCACTAGCTGGAACTTACCCAATTGATTCATGGCCCTTTTAGGTTTCTTGATATTGTACTGGGTTTTCTGGCTACATGGAAACACCACCATCCACCCTTACCCTTACCCCCCACCCACATTTTAGTTCATCTTGAAAACTCTTCCTTGTTCTTTGAATCCCAGCTCAAAGGTGATCTCCTCTTTGAAGTATTTCCTGTTTTCCTATTTCTACTCTAGCATCTGAGCCCATCACTTTTCTTTGTATATCTCACACTAGATGGAACTGACTAGTTTTCCTATCTCCTCTGTGAGATATTTAAGGGCAAGGTCTTTCTTTTGCTTTGTATCTTCAGTATAGTGCAGATCAAAACAGAGGGAGCATGCCATAGCGCTTAGGGATCACTAGCCAAACTGCATGAATTCCAATCCATTTCCCTTGCAATGCAACTTTGAGCAACTTTCTTAGTCATGTGTATCACATCTGTCTTGTAGAACTGTTTTAAGGGAAGCGTTAAAATGCTTAGAATAGTATTTGACATTGAGCAAGCATTTAACTAGTGCCAGATATTAAGTATTTTTAAATTATGGGGTAATAGGAATGTAACATGAATTAAAACTAAAAATCATGCAAGTTAATTTCCCAGGTATTTGAATTTGTTAAAAAAAATAGGGTAAAGTCATTTTATTTCAACTTCATTTCTATTTTCAATTATAAAAGGAAATGGAGACACCCCAAATTGGAATCATAAAAGTACCCACCTAATAATGCAAATTTTGGCTCAGAATAAAAGCTCTGTGGTAGGCTGAATAATGATCTCCAAAAGTCCACATCCTACTTCCCAGAACCTATGAATAGGTTGTCTTACACTGGACAAGGC
>PVKH010049395.1:0-10101 GCA_004027955.1 Chaetophractus vellerosus | reverse complement strand
GGGAGGTGAGGGTTTTCCTCTGACGTAGAGATATCCCAGATGGGCAGGAGTGTAAATGCCAGGTTACATTTTTCAGGGCTTACTGATGGAGCCACAGTAGATTAAGAAGAAGAAAAAAATGTATGACTGCATGTATTTGTAGGAAAGTGTGTACGGAACACCATTAGGTTTGCTATTTGTAAGATCTCCTTCTATTGACATTTTATAAACTAATTGGTTATTTTCAACTCTCTCCAAGGAGTAGATTGGAGATTCTTAATGCCAGCTTTTGTTGAAATAATATTTCAGGCAACCTTTTTAATAAGGCCACTTACTGAAACTTAGCTTTAAAATTAGTTTTCAGTGTTGTCTCAAGGGAAAAAGAAAAACAAAACAAAACAAAAAAACAAAGCAAATATAATGCAAAAAATCTAATTTATGCACATAAATTAAAATACTTCTGTATGGAGGGTGAGCTTATTCTTTCCGTGACTTTCCTCTCTTTAATGCAGGTGTTAACAGGATGGTAGGAGCCAAAGGACTTCTACGTGTTTTCAGTTTCCTGATACATGGCACTGGTGGTGTATTTGAGTTTTGTTGTGACATTTAATTTTCTTATTTTCCTCTGCTGTAAAAAAAAGTGCCATGTTTTAAATTTTATCAAAAAATGGTTTTTATTCATCTTTGCATGAATTTTGAAAAGCTAATTTTTTATGTTCTCTTTTCCATTCAGTTTTTAACACGTTTGAAAATGTGTATCTGCTTTAATCATAATAGCTTTTCGCTGCTCACATGATTTTCATCCAGTTGTCCTGTGGGAATAAATTTCAGAGCATACCATTTCACTATATTATCGGAAGTGCTACAAAGTTTCGGAATGTGACTTGCTTCAACTGCTGTTTGGTAGTTAATGGTTCAGGGCATTTGCCAGCTGCCCATGGTTGGCTGGCTGTGTCAAAACCCTCCTAACTAAGAACCCAGAACTTACTTGTCCCTTTTATTAAATGTAGGTATGATATTTAAAAGTTCGTTTTCTCCAAACCTCCTGTAAGTTTTCTCTGGACATGTTTCCCTTTTTAAAAGGAACTTTTCATTTACCAACACGGCATTGTAAAAAATCCAGTCACCTTATCTCACATTTATAAATAAGCATTTGGAATTGGCTTTCAAAACCACAAGGGTGCCTAATGAATATTCCTTGCTAGTCATGACTTTTATTTGTGCGTTGAGCCTTGTGTAATCTTTTCCCCCCTGAAACAGGCAGTTTTGGGTATTAGGGCATATTTTTTCATTATCCCTCATTGGGTCTTTGTGAGTCATGCTCTGGGCACAAACAGAAGTGAGTGTATAATTGCACAGCCTCTCTTATTCCACAATTACTGGATAAAATAATTTGTAATGTGCACTAAGTTTCTTTGGCTATAGGAATTTACAAGAACATCTTCAAAGACAATCTCTATATCTATCTATAGAGGCTCAAAAGTTCTATTTCCTTGGATGGTTTAGAAATCCTAGATTGGGTTGTTATCATTTGCATCTGGTAATTTAACCTCATCCTTTTCCGGCCACCATTTTTACTCCCTGAAAAATTATGCCTTTTGTGTTTCATTGCCACATTTCTGGCAGTATATAATTTATGCACCTAAAGCTATCTTAGAAAATACTATATATCATCACAGCCTCTTAGAAATTGGGGAGGGGATTACAATAATACTATGGTTAATTATAAGTATTTCTGTATTATGTCAAAGTTTAATCCCTTAAGGTAAAATTTCTATTCAAATCTAAATGTTCACATTTGGACACTCAAACTTCATACTTTCCTGATAAACACAACTGTATTTGGAAGTATTTAGACTAAAAGGTAACATATGGTTCTGTTTAATACTTTGAGGAAAGTATTGGGTTTTCATTTATGATTTTTTTGTGTGTGATTTTGTAAGCATTTGTCATACGTATTTGGTCATTGTGGTCGACTAATTGTAGAGTTGGTTTTTCCAGCAATGTAAAAAATTTTACTTTTGTCTCTAATTCTTCGTGTATAATTTAAAATTATCTGTGCAGTAATTAACCATTTTATTTCTATGACTTTCATCCACCCAAGTCATGAGGATAAAAATAAAACAACTGTCATACATGGGCCCTGAAAATGAAGTATTCTTTTCTGAACTCAAATTGGGTCTAAGAATAATTAGGAGAGGACACTCTCTCTTTACTCTTCAATTACTTTAGAGATTCATTTCCCTTCAAAATCAGAGCAGCAAAGAACTCTTTTGACATATGTTAGGCCAAATTGTAAGTTGTTGATGTATTAATATCTTTCTTATTGACTACAAATCATGTTAAGCATTTGGAAATGGAGAAATAAATATGATATTCTCAAATAAAGTATGTTTTCTGTCTAGTTAATTTGATCAACTTTTTCATCATAAAACACATTTCTCTTTGTTTTTTTATGACTATTTTGTTTAATACTTCAATTGCTCTTTGAATAGCAGAGTTCAGGGGAAAATGCTTTATGGAGAAAAGTTTAATGCAGTATTTTCCAAAGTGTGTTTTACAGGATGTGAAAGTTAATAGAACAAGACAAACCCAACATATTTCCTGATCAGAAACTTGAGAAACACATGGTTAAGCAAAATGTGAAGGTTCTAGCATGAGGTGGGATGTGTTGAAGGATACATCTCCCAAATGTCTTTGGCCACAGAACTTCCTTGTCATGGAGCTCGTGTTCTGTGAAACGTGATTTGGAATGGCTGGCTCAGTTCACGGCCAGGGGCAGGCTCTGGGAGTGCACAAAGTCTGTGATACCAGCCATCCTCCAGTAGTGAAGCTTCTTACTCTTTACACTGTAGGCACCTCCAAATGTTGAATGACCCCAAATGTTGAATAGCCAACGTCTGTTACATGACAGGCCCTATGCTGAGGGTATATGAGATTGTAATAACTATTCCTGTTTTAAAGACAAGGAAGCTGAGCTTTAGAAAGGATGAGTAACTTCCACAAGCTCTGAGAGCTCGAAAATGGGGCCACTGAGATTCCAAATCCATGTTCTTTACCAGTTTATAGTCGGCACCATAAAAAACATGGGCAGTGTTGTCAAACCTTTTATCTAACTAGAGTCCCCTGGAATCCACAAAGTTTTTTTTTTTTTCTTTTGTTACATATCCCCCCCTTTCTGCTTGCTCTTGCTGTGTGTTCATTTTTTTTGTGTTCTTCTGTGTCTGCTTTGTCTCCCCCCATTGCAGCAACGCACTGAGTCAGCTCACCGTGCAGGCGGCTTGCCCCGCTCGTGGGTGGCTCTGCTCCGTTCGTGGGCGACTTGCCCTGCACGTGGCAGCTTTTTGCCCTGCCCGTGGTGGCTTTTTGCCCTGCCCATGGTGGCTCTGCCCCGCCCACTGCGGCTTGCCCTCTCAAGGCAGTCTGCCCGCTCGGAGAGGTCCCCGGGAACCGAACCCGGGGCCTCCCATGTGGTGAACCGGCACCCTTTCCACTGGGCTACAACCAGCCCCTATACAAAGTTATTTTTATAAAAGGAAACAGAGGGTAAGTGTTGTGTTCACAAAAGGTAATGGGAAATTACATGCTGAAATGCCATTCTGATAAACCTAAACTAAATCAGCTAAAACAACATTTCCCATAATAGCTACCTGGATATCAAAAATACCTCCACCTTCTGAAAAACAGTGTGCAAAAGAGATTACCATCACAAAAGCAGACTTTTATCCCTTATTTTAAGTGTCATCCTGTAAAAATACTATGAAGTCTCTTATTTCTTGAAGAGTCTAGACAGCAGTGAGCACAAGCAACTAGCTGTGACTAATAGACCCTGACAAACACACACATACAGAGCCGAAAGGTAAAGCATGAGCACTGACACTTACTGACCCCATAAAATAGCAACCCTTTTCACTCTAGGACCACAGCGCCTCTAACCCACTGCTTCCAGTGTAAGGCCTGGGATAGGCGGGGCTATTTTTATCGTACGCCTTTTCTTTCAGTCCTTCCGTCCTTTATTTAGCAAGCCAAAATAAAACCCAGAAAAAGCATACTTATGAAGTCATAAGCCATACACTGTAATAGGTAAACAAAAGTCCTTTGACTTTAGGAGCCACAAAAGAACAGAAGATTAGAAAGTAAATCATAAACAGCTGCCTCTCCCCTCCCAATTGTTTACATTCTTAGACATCCACTTTTAAAAAATATTCCCTATGTAGATCAAAACATGCTGTACTCAGAGAAGGGTAAAACAATGACGTTAGCTTTAAAATATTATACAGTTTACATGTAAACAGAGCTAAGTTTATACGCATTATTCTAGTTGGCACCAACTGATCTGAAGGGCTCAGATGGAGAGCTATGATTGTGTTAATTATCTCTGTCTACAGGAAAACCCAAAATATATATGTAACCTTTAACAAGGTGTTTTGCTTGAGCATATGTTCGTGTCTTACATATGCTTGTGTACCTTCACCGATACTCTAATACAGTGTAGGATAAGACTGGTATAACAAATCAAAATAATCCAAACAGTGTTTTTAAGTCACTCTAGGCCTGGCTGACACTTGGTCCAGTTACTGCAGACTCTCCACGCCCTACTCTTATCCCCACAACTTTTTTTTCCTTTCCCTTAATACCATCTCCCTTTTACCCTTGATGCTCAGGCTTAGAAAACTGGGTGGTCACATACAAATAACTTCTTTTTTCAAATTCATACTTTTGTGCATTAGAACACTAACCTAACCAAAAGCTTACCTTAAGAGGATGAGGCTACCCCTGCCAGCACCTGTAGGTATGGGGGAGGGGAGGCAGAAGGCGTCATATCTCTAATACTCTGATTTGTTACGTATTCAAGAGATCAGCAGTTGGCTGATCAGCAGTCCTCAAAACAATGTCTGTTCACAAATCTCATGCATTGACTTTCGTTTGTCCTTATAAAGGGAAACCCTTCATTCTACGTACTTTGACTTAAAACAAGCTGACTTCCTTTAGGAGTACCAATTTAATATCAGTGGTAGGAAAGCCAATAATTTTAGGCAGATGAAAGATTTGGCTGCTCTGAATGATCATTAAGAAAGCACTTATTCTTTGCCCACGTGTCCAAGTCAAACCAAGGAGAATCACCAAGGTCATCCTACTGAGCAAGTTCTGATGTTAAAATCTGGCTTCGCTGACCGCACTAAATCCAAAAATATGTTCCATTGAAGGCAGTGAGAACCACTGTAGCTATACATAATATCTTGGATGTGTTTGGGGGCCACGTAAGTTTATACATCACACCTCCCCCCATCCTCACCCCTTATTTACAAAAATATCCTGAGAGGGAGGAGGACATGTGTGTAATTTGAAAATGATTATACTCTATTAAAATTGGTTTAATTTCTTAGTCATGATGCTTAATTTGTTTTGGAGGCTCAAGTAGATTGAGATATGAGCTAAGATTTTAAAAGATATTTATCAAAGGGGGACAACAGGCCCCCACTTTAAACTTATCACTGCCAAACGTGAGGGTCTCCTTATAAAGAAGTAAGAGCCCATTATCTTTTTTTTTTTTTGACTAAAATTACTTACCCTTAATAAAGTCATGTGGACCTTAGAAATATGTGTATTAGGGCGTATTTTCCTGTAGCCCCTTCCTTAGACATTAGGAGCATTTGTTTAATGAGTCCCAGTTATGTATAAAACACTGCACATAAGGTTAAGAGTTGGAGATAAACCTCAAAAACTGCTTAGTAAGGAATGTTGGTCAAATGTAAGTTCATTCACAGTCTCAGAAAATTAAATTTCAGGGTATATGTGAAGAAGGGCATGATCCTACTATGCCTAGATATTTTTCCTTTTAGCCTGATGGAGGATAAAAACTCAGGTTGAAAAAGTTTAAAGTGCTTTAGAATTGCCCTTTTAGATAAAGGCAATCCATTTCAAATAATGAATCAACTATTAAAATGATAAGTTCAAAGCAAAAGAGGAAGCACCTTCATATTCAGTGATAAAATCCTGATGAATGACTTGGACACTATTTTTCTTCAAAACTTGTGATATCATAAGCTGGTTGTAATCCTCGGGGTCTCAGTGATACCATTTTATGAGGTGCTCCTCTTTGTAAACAGCAGACACTTAAGCAGAGTTGCCAAGAGGCGGAGCTTGGGTATCAAGTGCCTCCATTCCCCTTTCTGTTCTCCCTTCCTGCAGTCTCCCACCCTTTATAGCTTCTGACAGCTCCTTGCTACTCGGTAGACCAAAATTAATTGTCCTATAATTGCTTAATTGTCAGGCTCTATGCCAAGGGCAATAAAGTCACCAACTCACTTAATCCTCACAGGACCCAATGCGTTAGAAACCTTTATCACTATTTACCAAGAATTCGTTGTTCAGGCAGGTTGAGCAAGTGCCCAAGGTCCCGCAGTTTGTAAGGGGAGCTGGTGTCTTCCTTGTCCCCTGGTGGCAAGGGTCCGACAGTCAAGGGCCTTGCAGTTGGTTTCCATTCCTGTTGTGTCCCCATAGCCAGCGGAGAAATGTGTTCTCACTCTGTCCCAACTGGTTAGGAAAACAACTGGTGTGTAAATTGCAGGGCTTGTGAATTGCGCTGCCCTGCAGTGGTTTTGGAATTAGCTCTTGGGGAGTATCACTGGCCACCTCATCATTTTCCTACTGTTTCCTAAAGCCATTAGAAGCCTATGCTTTCCCTGCCCGGGCATCTCTTCCAGGCCAGCAAAGCTGTACATTGGAGTCAGAGCACAGGATCAGGCCCAGTGAAAGAAACTGTCATCAAACAATTAAGGCCTGTGCACCGCTGTAAAACTTCACTGACGGTAAAATGGAATCTCCTAATCGACTTCCTAATAAATAGAACTGAAGGGCTTGCTATTGGCTCGGGGCCTGTTTGCCTTCCTGTAGAAAGTGTTTTGCTACTGTCTGTTAAGCTGAATGCAAGTGATTAGCACAAAATTTTGATACCCGTGAGTCGTTATGGCTTTGCCGCTTTTACAAAATACTCATTCCGGAGCTTTCTCAAGCACCTTTGGTTCTGGAGATGAGATAGCCACATGGGAATCATCCTTACTCTTAAGAAATACTGTGGAGGCTTAATTAATCTTGGATAATGGGAGTGCTTTTTGATATTGGTACTCGTGCAGTTTCTGAGTTGAAGGTCTTTTTGTTTATCTGGGATTAGATCTGAGTTAGCAGTTTGGCTTTTGCCACCTGCAGGTCCTTAAATAATAAAGACGCCAAGTTGGGAACTGACCTCAGATTTGTGCCTTGTGGTTTGTTTGGTCAGAGATGGTTGTAGGGCAGGATGTATGCATTTAATTGAGTTGGGAATGCCTGTTTATTTTGATTCTAACACATGGCCCTACCTCTGTTCCTCCTGACTGTGTCTGCCAGATGTCAAAGTAAACTGCACTCATTTTTTAAAGAGATAGAAATGAATTGGTTCCCAGTTTCCACCCCGCCTTTTCCTAATCCAACTGCCCTGTCTCTAGTCCTTTCGCCTTAGCCTGGAGCCTAAGCAGGGTAAAAAGAATATCAAAGTGGGAAGTCTTTTAAAGAATTATAGCTGTTGTTGTTTTCCTCAGTGTCTCTTAGGTATCCAAATCATCTGTATTGTTTAAGAGCCCCAGAGGCAGAACTGTTCCTTCTTCTCTAGTCAACTCTTCTAGAACCTTTTCTACCAGAAACTTTTTCTCATGTTTCAGTTCAAAACTATTTCTGCAATTTAAGCCCATTTACCTTACAGCAATGGAGAACCGATGGCTTATTGTATAGCCCACCTTATAAACTCTCCAGTTAAGCCCTTTTATTATTCTTGTATGTAAGTTAAATAGCACATTTCCCTCTCCTTTTAGGTTCTTTACTTCCTTGCTGCCCAAGGCATGGTCCAAGAACCAGCAGCTTTGGATCATGGGGGAGCTGCTTAGAAGTGCAGAATATTAGGCTCCACCCCAGAACTAATGCATCAGAATTTACATTTTAACAAGATTCCCAGGAAACCATAAGCACATTAAAGTTTGAGAAGCACTATCCTTTCTCAAGGATACATCTTTACCTGTCCTTTCTGTTTTATCCTTTCATAGACTGGTTATTTTCTCTGCACTTTTCTCTAGTACTGCTTGACAGTCGAGAACACAGCTAGACATGGTACTATAAGAGGGGCCTGGATATTACCAAGTATAGTGGAAATGTTTCCAGCATGTATTTACATACCTCAGATTCCTGTTAATTTAACACGACGTTAAAATATTTCAAACTGATGTGTATTCTTCATTTACTTTAAATTTGTAGTCTTCTGAGCCTTTTTGCTTTTTTCGCTATAAATTTATCCCCTTCACCTGTAGCAGTCCCCATTTTGTACTTAATTGATTTGGCTGCTAGGAATCTTGCTTTACACCTATTCTTGTTGCATATCACCCTGTTTTGTCTTCTTTTTGGATCATTTTGTTTTACTTAATAGTTTGGCTAGTAAGTCTTTAATGACTCTTGAGGTGGTTAGAAAGCGCTTTGGAAGTAAGGTGACTCCAAATTTCACTCCAGTGCCACTACCAACCAGTTTCCTGAGCTCCTGTAATTCATTTAATGATTCTAAGTCTTAACAATACCACACAATCAAGGAAGTCTCAGGAATATCTGGTTAGGGACTACTTTGATTGTCCCATTCAGATGAACCTATGGACTCTTTGTAAGGTGACTTGGTCATCCAGGTGACGTGGTCATCCAGCTGAGGTCACTTGTAGTAATGGGAAAGGGGCATCTAAAATTGAAGTCCTTGCACATGTCAGTTGGACTTTGTACCATCCTCCCTTACCACTTCATAGAACTGTTAGTTGGTGAAAACTTGCTAAGGTCGGTTTTTGTTAAGTTCTCCTTCTATTTCTTGAATCCATCTCTAGAAGAAATGCTAGTAAAGCACGAAGAGGTCAAGGGTAGGTGGAGAAGGACCCTAGATGTAGGGTCCCAGTCTGCTCACTTAGATTGTTCTGAAGTCAGCTTCCTTTCGACCTTCTCTAGCTAGGTATCAGAGGTGGGAAATTAGCAAGGATCTGGCTGCTTTCCATCCTCCTTAAGAGACCCTGGGAAGGTCTTCTCTATTTCTACTGGAAATTCTCTGTGGCGCATTCGCAGAAGAAATGATGTGAAGAAATGATGTGGGGCAAGTCGGTGGGCTGTGCTTAGGGGCCTGTTGTGTGCTGCTGGTGGTTGGGAGGGAGGAGGGCTCAGAGACCGAGATAGGGAAAAAGAGGAACATCTCTGCTGCTTAAAGCTTGACATGGAAATTTACCTGGTCACAGCTCTTGCTTATATTGTTACTGAAGAAGAAGGTGGAGAAATAACAGCTATGGCTACTGTCCTTTTTTGACACGGTTTTAACAGAAAAATTTGGTCACTTTTTGAGCAGAGTTAAGCAAAGCTCATTAGAGGGCTGTTAAGTGTTAATTATAAGCCTGTCACTGTATGAGAGTAACGGTGAATGATGTAGTTCAGTTTTATTTTGAGGGCATTTTGTCAGCATCTCAGGCTGTAGTCTAGTTAGGATACTTTGTGACCATAGCAGCTCCCGTGGCTCTATTTAATGGGGGTCTGTTCTTATTACCCTTACCTTAGGGCTCAATTTAAAAAAAAAAAAACAAAAAACGTTGTATTTAACCACCTGACAACTTCTTTTTCTGTTTATTGTCTAATGTTCAGAACTTTGAACTCCATGCACTCTCTTTGATGATGGTATATGTGCCCCCGGCCCCCACTATTTTTCATCAGGTTTTTTAGGGAAAACAGACCCAAAGTGTCTTCCTACGAACACATGTTATACATATAAAAAGCAAAAGGCAACTGGGATTTATGTCTGTCTTGAGCTTTGACAGCTTTTTTGTAATAAATCATCCTCCAAATGGGTATTTAGTTCACACTGTGAAAAAAAACTCCAGGAAACAGTATATTGATATAGAAGTAGCCTCTTAGAGAGGAACATTAATGGATTTAATTTAAAAGTCAATACTAGAACAGAGGAGATGCAGTCCTTATTATTTTTTATTCTCAAATATTTGAGGGCAATGAGCATGACCAACAGTAACGAGTAACATATGAAAAATGCCCTTTTGTCCACGGCTTTCTCTCGCGTTATCGCAC
>PVKH010049394.1:0-10098 GCA_004027955.1 Chaetophractus vellerosus | reverse complement strand
TCTATGTCTGCTTATTGTCTCCCCCCATTTTTGCGGCGACATGCCGAGTCGGCCCTCCACGTAGGCGGCTCACCACGCTTGTAGGTGGCTCCATTCCATTTCACGGGTGGCTCTGCTCCGTGTTTTGCGGGCAGCACAGCTCCGTGTTTTGCGGGCTGCTCAGCTCTGTGATTCGCGGGCGGCAGCTCCATGTTTCACGGGTGGCTTGCCATGCCCATGGCGGCTCTGCCTTGCCCGTGGCGGCTTTTTGCCTTGCCCATGGCAGCTTTGCTCCGCCCACGGTGGCTTGCCTTTCTCAAGGCCGTCTGCCTGCTCGGAGAGGTCCCTGGGAACTGAATCCAGGGCCTTCCATGTGGTGTACTGGCTCCCTTATCCACTGGGCTATACAGCTGGCCCCAAGGCTATTCACCTTGATGGAAGGGGATATGTGCCATTCCCTGCTGCAGGGGCGATTAACTCATAGTTTTCATTTCAGCCTTTTCAACTCTCTGTCCCTTTCCCTCCTGGATGATGCACAGCACTGTCCTGGTCTTCAGATCCCCAAAGCAGCTCCCTTGGATAGATTTTTACCCTTCCTCCATTGTTTTTGTGAGAGAGTTGAGCCCTGCCTACCCACTCCAATGCCATCTTCCCAGAGGTCTCTCCCTCTGTTATTTATTTCTAGATTCATTCATGACTTCTATACATTTTTTAATAAAGATTTATTTATTTATTCATCCCCTCCCCCACCACTGCTTGCACTCAATGTCTGCTCTCTATGTCCATTTGCTGCACTTTCTTCTGTGTCTGTCTGTCTTCTCTTCTCATCTTCTCTTTAGGAGGCACCGGGAGCTGATCCTGGGACTTTCTGACATGGGAGAGAGGCACTCAATTGACTGAGCCACCTTAGCTCCCTGGCCTGTTGTGTCTCTCATTGTCTCTCCTCCGTGTCTCTTTTTGTTGCATCATCCTGTTGCACCAGCTCTCCGTTCTGCGCAAGCCAGCTTGCTTTTCACTAGGAGGCCCCAGGAATCGAACCCAGGACCCTCCATATGGTAGATGGGAGCCCAATCACTTGAACTACATCTGCTTCCCCAATATTTTTTTAATGTATTAAGACTTGTTTTATGACCCAGCATATGGTCTATCCTGGAGAATGATCCATGTATACTTGAGAACAATGTGTATTCTTTTTTTGTTGGGTGCTGTATTAGGCAGGGTTTTCTAGGGAAATAGAACCATAAGAAGATATCTGTAAATATTTTGAGATTTTATAAAATTGTTTCATGTGACTGTGGGAATGAATTTGTTAAATTCTGTAGCGCAGGCTGCAAGCTGGGAACTCCAATGAAGATTTTCATTGACTTCCCCAGGAGAAACTGGCTGGCTGTTGTAGAAATGAAAATTCTCTCTTCTGATTGCTGAAATCATCAGTTTTCCTTTTAAAGGCTCCAACTGATTAGATGCTGGAGGCAATATCCTCTGTTGATTGTAATCAGCCATAGATGCAATCAACTTACTGATTATTTAAGTCCTTGAAATGTACTTACAGTAAAAATTAGGCCAGTGCTTGCTTGACCAGATAACTGGACACCATTACCTGGCTAAGTTAACACATGAACTTAACCATCACAGGTGCAGTGTTCCATATATGTCCGTTAAGTCTAGTTGTTTAATGTATCATTCAATTCCTGAACTTCCTTATTGATCTTCTTACTAGATGTTCTAATCATTGAGAGTGGTGTGTTAAAGTCTCCTACTATTAATATAGAACCATCAATGTATCTTTTCAAATCTATCAGTATTTGCTTCATATAGTTTATTGCTCTTCTGTTAGGTGCATATTTATTTATAACTGTTACATCTTCCTGTTGAATTGTCAGTATGTAAGAACCATCTTTGTCCCTTGTAACTAATTTTGACTTACACTCTATTTTATCCAATATGAGTATAGCCATCCCAGCTCTCTTTTGGATACTGCTTGCATGGTATATATTTTTGGCATCCTTTCACCCTCAACCTACTTGTATTTTTTACTTTAAGATGAGTCTCTTGCAGACAGCCTATAGCTGCATCATTCTTTTTAATTCATTCTGCCAGTCTCTGCTTTTTGACTGCAGAGTTTATTCTGTTTACTTTTAAAGTCACTACTGCTAATACAGGTTTTTCTTCTGAAATTTTGCTATTTAGCCTTTCTAAGTCTAATACTTTTTGTGTCCCTTGCTTCTGTTGAAGCCTTTTTTATTTATTTGCTTTCTTGTGTTGTACCATATTGAGTGACTTCTCATTTCTATATGGATATATTTTTCATCTGTTTTCCATATGGTTGCCATAGGGTTAAAATATAACATCCTAAATATATAACAATCATATTTGGTTTGCTACCACCTTAACTTCAATAGCATGCACATAGGCTTTTCCTATGACCCTCTATCTCCCCACCATTTTTTGGTATTAATACTTATTACCATTTATATTTTCCGTATGTCCAGAAACCTAGATTTATCATTACTTTTTATGCATTTGCATTTTATCAACTGTAGAAAGTAAGAAGTGGAGCTACATACCAAACAATAGATGCAATATATCCAATAATATATGCAATAATACTGGCATTTATTATTACCCAAATGTTTACCTGTACTGCATTTGTAGTACATTTGCAGGTCTTTATTTCTTTATGCTGCATTGAACCACTGTTGATTGTCCTTTCATGTCAGCCTGAAGAACTCCCCTTAGCCCTGCTTGTAGGGCACAACTAGTGGTGATGAACTCTCTTAGCTTTCGTTAATCTGAGAATGTCTTAATCCCTCCCTCATTTTAAAAAGAGAGTCTCGCTGGATATAAAATTCTTGGCTGGCAGTTGTTTTCCTTCAGCACTTTAAGTATTTCAACCCACTGTCTTCTTGCCTCCATGGTTTCTGATGAGAAATCAGCACTCACTCTTATTATTGATACTCCCTTATGTGTAACATGTTGCTCTTCTCTTGCAGCTTTCAGAACTCTCAACTTGTACTTTGCATTTGATTGTTGTATTAGTCAGCCAAAGGGGTGCTGATGTAAAATACCAAAAATCAGTTGGTCTTTATAAAGGGTATTAATTTGGGGTAGAAGCCCACAGTTACCAGGCTGTAAAGGGTAAGTTTCTTCCCTCACCAAAGTCCATTGCCATGTATTGGAGCAAGACAGCTGCCGATGTTTGCCAGGGTTCAGGCTTCTTGGGTTCCTCTGTTCCCGGGGCTGCGTTTCTCTCTGGGCTTAGCTCCTGTTTCCTCCACAAGGTCAGCTGTAGACAATGAGGCTCTCTAGGCTTTGCTTCTCTCCACAAGGCCAGCTGTGAACTCTCAGGTGAATGGTTCATCTCTATCCCAGGGTCTTCTCTCCTTCCTCACCAGAACTCCAACATCAAAACTGCTTCCTCTGTTCTTTGCCTTGCCTTTTATATTTGATTCCCACCCCACCAAGGGGTGGGGATCAAAGCCTTACTGATGAGGCCCAGTTAATGCCCTAATCATAACTTAATCATGCCCAGATTAGCAGACCAGTTTACAAGCATGATCCAATATCTGTTTTGGGAATTCATAATTACATCAAACTGCCCAACTGTTACAATGGTGTAATCAAATATGATGCGGTGCATTTTTCTTCATATTTATCCTGTTTAGTATTCTCTAAGCTTTTTTGATATGTATATTCATATGTTTTGCTAAGTTTGGGAAGTTCTCTGTCATTATTTCTTTGACTAGTCTTTCTGCCTCTTTCTCTCTTCTCCTTCTGGGTCTCTGGTAGCACATATATTGCTGCATCTGGTGGTGTCCCATGGTTGTCTGAGGCTATTTTCTTTAAAATATTTCTTTTTTCCTTTATGCTCGTCGGCCTGACTCATTTCAAGTGTCTCATCTTCAGGTTCACTGATTCTTTCTTCTGACAGCCTCAATCTGCTCTTGAAACTCTCCTAGGCATTTTTCATTTCAGTTATTGTAGTCTTCAACTCCAATAGTTCTGTTTAGTTCCTTTTTAAAATTTCTCTCTTTACTTAAACTCTCATGTTGTTCATTGTTTCCCTGATATTCCTTACTTCTTTCATTGTACTTTCCTTCGTCACTTTAAGCATTTTTCAGATCATTTTTTAAAAATGATTTGTTCGGTATGTCCACATTCCTGTTGTCTTCCTTGGTGTTTTCTGGATTTTTATCCTCTTTTATCCTCTTCTATCCAATGGGCCATCATTTCCTATTTCTTTGTCTCTCTTGTACTCTTTTTTTGCACACTGTAATTTTAATATTTTGAAATCCTAAATCTGGGATTTACTCCCTGGGATGGCTGTTTCTTGGTTTTATAGCCATCTGGGAATAATAAAGAGATTTTCTTGAACTTTAGCTCTCCTTTTAGGAAGATGCCCAGGCCAATGCACTGAATGGGGTTTTCCCAATCTTACTGAGCCTCTCTCTTGTCCTAGGCTTTTGCTTGTTGGTTGTTTTGGAGTTCCTCTGTTTATAGGAGTTTGGTTGTTCCCTCTGTTTCCCAGGGGACAAACCTCTCTCTCCAGGACATGGGATATCTGAAGCCAACAACCCTTTGTCCCAAACTGTCAGCCTCTATAGTTTTTTATTCTCCTTTCATTGTCTCATACTGCTTTTGCCTGGAGGGGAAATTCTGGGAGGTGGGTCACCCTGGGGAAGACTTTCCAAATTTGGTCTTTTCCAGCCACAATAGGGCCAGGGACCCATGCAGGGGGTACAGACCAGCTCAAAAGTACCCTGTGGAGGGGGCCAGAAAGGACACCAAAAACTTCTCTGATGGTTCCCCAAAGCTGAGCTTTCATGGCCTGTCCAACAAATTCCATCCTTTAACTAAGTATCCCCTGGAGCCCTGAGGAAGCACTGCATCTTTAAATCTCCACCACCTCTATCCCTGTTTGGGAGGCTTGAAACTATGTCTGCCACTACCATTGTCTGGGGCAGGGTTGAAACAACAGCTGTGCTCATAGCCAGGACACAGAGATCCAAATTTGCTAATTAAATGTCATGATCGTTAATTAGCCATGCACACCCCTATTCTTGGGGAAGAGGATTTTTATGTCCCTTTTTGTCAGCACCAGCTAGCTGTGGACTGCACACTGCAGTGGCCTGTTGTGAGAGTGGGGGTTGGGTGCCGGTAGCTACTGGGCTGAGCAGTTTGCAATTCTTTATAATAATTTATCAGCCTCTTCCACCTCCTCTTCCCTGGATGCTGTACAGTGTTCCTTTGGCCTCTGCAGTCTTAAAATAATTGTTTCAAATAACTTTATTTCAACTTCAAAAAAAAAAAACAACAACAGGCAAAAGACAGCTCAATATCCCTAAAATTTTTGTGTAACATTTATGTAATCAATGTATCTTTTTAAAAAAATTAATTAAAAAATTAAAAAACTAAAAATTTTCAAAAAGACAGCTCAAGAATTTATGAAAGCATTACTTAAAAAAAATCCTGTTCAGTCACATTTATCTTATTTAATCCTAAAAACAAACTCAACTGTTTCTCCAGTTGGATTTGTTTATCCACAAGATAAATAAATGAACACAGATTGGTTAGATGACATGACCAAGGTCTCCTTGTCAAGGAAGGAAATGAAAAAAAAATGCTTGATCATATTGACATCTCATAAAACTAAATCCCATATTCTTTTTTACCTTTCATTGATTTAGTACCTTCTTTGCCTTTGCTACAAAAATATTACAATATTATTGTTAGCTATATTCTATAAATTACATTAGTTGTAATTGAAATAAAGTTTAAAACTAATTAAATAATTGTTTCAGACAGTTTCTGCCTGTTTAATAGTTGTTTTGGTGGAAGGCCTGAGTTCTGAGTTCCCTATTCTGCCATATTCCCTGGAAGTTCTGGAGCTTCTTGAAAGTAGTCTCATGAATTTTTAAATACTGCAATATGTTAAAAGCAATCTGAGGAATTATGTTATTGTTTGAACCATCACTCTGGCTGCAGTTTTTTCTGTAAATCCACATTTTTACACCTCAGGCTGTAATAATAATACAAGAGACTGTGAGTCTCGAGCACATATTGAATCTTTTTAATCTTTATATCCCTAGCAATACTAATAGGTGGCTCACATATTGATGCACACTTATAATTCATTATCTATATCTTTTCAGTAGGAAAAGGTTGTGAGACGGCTTTGAGCCTGGCATTCACTTGCAGTTAGTGGGCACAGCTTTGCAGAATTCCTTCACTACCATGACAGTAAAGCAGGTGGTTCCATTTGGGTTTATCTAGTTATCAAAGTATTCCATATGATATCTGTTCCACTGCATAATACAAGGAATATCATGATTAATTCTCATTCCTTTTATTCCACTGGTCTTGATATCTAATTTTATGTTATTGTAAGAATCCCCCTTGAAATTCTATTTCTTCTCTAGAATAGTAAATAATTTCAATTTTCCACCAAATTTAACAGTTTGACCCGTCATTCCTTTAGTGGAGTATTTCTGGGAGAAGAAAATAAAATGGAAGAAGTGGTTTCACAAAGGGAGAGGTGATACCTTTTCTCCATAGACATGCTATTTCTAAAATGGCAGGTGTCTCCTTCGTATTCTATATGTTTAAAATACTTTTATAATAGAGAGTCTGGCTTTATTTTTTGATGTTTGACTCTGATGGGTTTTAAGCCCCATTCCTCTCTTTTTTCCCTTTTTGCCCCACATCTTAGCAAGCTGATAACAAAACCAAGGTGCACTCTCCTTTGTTATCCATAGGAAGTTCAAACCACATGTGAGAACCCTCACAACTCCAACCCCTAACCATCGTAAAAACCCCAAGCCAATCTTATTTTCCTGCTCTCTCAAGCCATTCTTGGGCCTGATTGGAAGCTGCCCTACTGTCCCCAGAAAGCTTCACCATGTGAGTAATAAACCATTTCATACCCTTTTGGAGTGTGTGTGGCATCATCAGTCTACATTCAAAGCAAATTTCGGATGGAAGTCCATCCTTCGACTATAGGATGGCCACAACACTTTATTAAATATTTAGAAAGGAATACTTATAAATATGCTTAAAGTATAAAAGTAGCAGTAAAAAACTCTATCACCCAGCCTAAGAAATATAACATTACCAATATATTTGAAGTACTTATCCCTGATGTCATGCCTCATCCTCCCCAAAGCAATCTCCCACCCGAACTCATCAGAGATGTTACTACCCTGAATTTTTAAATTGTTTATCATTCTCCTTATTTAATTTAATTTCATTATATTTTATCTATATTTAACCACATATGTAAGTATCCTTAAATGATATATTATTTTTTACATGTTTTAAACTCAATATAAATGAAATCATAATGTATATGATTTTTTGGACTTTTTCTTCTCAATATTATGTTTGAAAGTTTTATTCATATTGATCCATGTAGCTGTGTTCATTCATTTTTCTACTATATTGTTTGTCCATTGTATGAATATATTAAAATTAATTTATGATTCTCCTTTCAATGGACATTTTTTTCCTATCCTTTGATCTTACATATAATATTGCTATGAATGTTTTTGTACATGAGCTCTAGTGAAAATGAGCAAGAGTATCCCTAGCATCTATACCTAGAAGTAGACTTGTTGGGTCAGACAGTATGCACAGTTTTAACTGTTTGTCGATGAAAAATTGATTTCCACAGAGACTAACATTTACAGTCCAATTTCATATCTTACCATTTGGATAAACAATTTTCCCAGCACCATTTATTAAAAGGTTCTTAACTCACTGATCTGCAGCACAATCTCTGTTATAAATCAAGTTTACATATATATGTGGTCTATTTTTGAGTTCTTTATATTGCTCTATTGATTAGTCTGTTTTTGTCTATTTCTTTACCAGTACAATGCAGACTTATCAACAAGGCTTAGCTATAAGTCTTGATATCTACTAGAATAAAACTTACTTTATTCTTTTTCTTCAGGAGTGTCCTAGCTATTCTTGACCTTCTGTTATTCCATAGAAATTTTAGAAACATTTTGTTGAGCTACCTCTTTCCCCGCAACACATACACACACAAAAATTTTTTAAGGGTTTGATTAAGATTGAATAAATCTATAAATCAATTTGAGCAGATTTGACATATTTGTAGTATTAAATCACCTATAACTCCCCATTTATAGAAGTTCTCATCACTGTTCTTCAATAAAATGTTAGAGTTTTCTCCACGAAGGGTATGCACGTTTTTTATTAGATTTATTCCTAGCTACCTTATTTTTTATATGCTATTATTGTAATGCATCTTTTTTGAAATTAAGTTTTATATTTAAAATTAAGTGTAGTGATGGTGCATAGAAATGTAACTGACTTTTATATCTTGGTTTTGATTCCAAATACATTAAACTTGCAACACTTGTTCATTAATTCTAATAATTTGTCTACAAACTGAGTTTTTTCTGCATCTATAAACAGTTTAATTCTTCTTTTCATGCCTTTAACTGTACTGGCTAGAACTTCCAATACAATGTTGTACAGAAATGTCTTGTTCCTGATAGTAAAAGAAAAGATTTTCTATGATGTTAGTTGTAAAATATTTGTAGATACCCTACCATGGCTGATGATGATTCTGGGAACCTCTCTTTGGTTGCCTGACAATGAGCTAGCTGGTTAGGAATCCTGTCTCTCCCCTGCTGCAGCAGGAGGGGCTAATTCTGAACCTAACTTCCCAAAGGAAAGTGACTGAATCCAACTTCCCCAGGATCACCAGTAAAAATGAAAATGTATGACCACTTCAAGATTTGAACACAAATGTTCTTAGTATTATTATTCACAATAGCCAAAAGTGGAAACAACCTAAATGTCCATCAACTGATGAATGGATAAACAAAATGTGATATACCCATATAATGGAATATTATTTGGCAATGAAAAGGAATGAAGTTCTGATACATGCGACAGTATGGATGAACTGAAAAACCATTATGCTCAGTGGAAGAAGCCAATGACAAAAGACCATGTATTGTTTGATTAAATTTATATTAAATGTGCAAAAAAGGCAAGTAGAGAGTGACAAAGTAGATTTAGTGGTTGTCTAGGGCTGGGGGTGGAAATGGAGAGTGACTGTAAATGGACATGAGGTTTCTTTTTAGGGTAATGGAAATGTTTTAATGGATTGTGGTGATAGTTGTACAACTCTGTAGGTATTTTAGAATTCATTGAATTGTACATTTAAAATGGATGAATTTTATGTCATGTAAATTATATCTCAATGAGGCTTCTCTCCCCACCCCCCACCATAAAAAAAAGATCAATAAAAATAGCTGATGTTCCTCTACAATTATCTCACTGGCTGACATTTAAACTTAGACCTCTTGATGTCTAGTCCTGGATGATTATTCCCTGCATGTAAGTCATGGAAACTAATGCTTCCATGGAAGGTAAAGTAACAAAGGGGCAGGGGATCATCAGAAACAAATCATTGAACAGCTGGCACCTACTCAGATTGCTTACTGCCTAAGTCCTAACTATTTTCTGCACTCTAAGCCACGCTTACTTTTACACTATTATCAGCTCTGTAGCCAGACTGCAGAGGATGTATTCCCCGGAGCGGACCCTCACCTCCATCCAACCATGCTCTGGCCCCTGCTTACTTTTGCATTGGATTGTGAGAAAATGGAGGAATTAGACCTTACCTTAATGAATGAAATATTGCAAGCTTCCCCCCACAAAAACTTGTTTCATTTACTTATATCACATGTCATTGTGGTATTTGGCCTCCACCTACTTCTAATCCTAGTTTACCAGCTATTTTTATTGTTATGAATACTGAATTATTGAATCTTGTTTTTTAGTCTATTGAAGGGATTATCCTATATTTTTCTTTTAAAGTGTCAATATGGTGAATTTCAGAAATTTACTTTCTAATATTGAGTCCTCACTCCTGGGACCCTACCATCTTAGTCAATGTAGCAGAGATTTTTGGTGTCCCACCCAGATTCCCTGGGATTCCTTTTACCAGTTTGGTGTATCCGTATCGCAGTTGCTGCAGGTGATGCTGCTAATAATTCATACCTGCATCATTCTTAGGAGACTTTCCTTTGGTTAATTGAAATTGCCTCACCATGATGCTAGAGATATCTGCTAAATACACCA
>PVKH010049393.1:0-10108 GCA_004027955.1 Chaetophractus vellerosus | reverse complement strand
CACGAACAGACATCTGCACACTGATGTTCATAGTGACGTTATTCACCACTGCCAAAAGAGGCAAACTACCCAGGTGTCCATCAACTGATAAATGGATAAACCAGTTGTGGTGTATACACATGATGGAATATTATGCAGCAGTAAGAAGAAATGAAGTTGTAAAGCATATGACAACATGGATGAACCTGGAGAGCATTATGTTGAGTGAAGCAAGCCAGACACTAAAGGACAAATACTGTATGATTACACTATTATGAACTAAATATATTGTGTGAAATCATGGAGTTAATAATTAGAATATTGGTCACTAGAAAATAGAAGGAGGGTAGAAAATGGAAAGCTGAGGTTAATCTGTGCAAAATTGGTAAAAAGGTTGTTTTTAAATCTTTGGAACTGAATAGAAATGGTTAAAGTATATCATTTTGTTTGTAATTGGCAGTGCTATTGTATGGGTATGAGAGTGGTTGAAAGGGAAAGTCTAAGGTAATGTGTATTACTAAAGGAAAGCTAAAAACTGTAACATGGGACTGTATAAGATAGTGAAACCTCATGTAAAACATGAATTTGGGTGATATTGCATATATAAAACTGTTTTTAAAAATACAAATTCAAATATACTAGAGAGAAAGAAAAAGATTAGCAGCTGTGTACGGCAGAGAAAGCATAGAGAGATTGCGATGAGTTTTGTTTGGTTTTTGTTTATAATAAGCATTATTGGAATAATGAAAGTGCTCTAAGAATGATTGAAGTGATGAATGCACAAATGTGTGACTACACCAAATACTATTGATTGTACACTTTGGATGGGTTTTTACTTTATTAATATGTATCAATAAAATTGATGTTAAAAATATACATAATGATGAAATAGTAGTTGACTCAGTAAAGCAGCACAGATACCATAAATAAAGCCTATAAATATCTTCAAAGTCTCAGCTAATACAGTTTCATAATGATGGGGCTAACTTTGATTCTGTGGAAACTCTGCATATTCTAAGAAAAGAGTTTTGAGCAAACAATTAGACTGCAATTATAATGATGTATATACTCTTATTTCAAATATATGTTGAGAGAACATCTGGAGAGTGGAAAACAGATAAACACTATTATAGGCTCATTATAAGGTAATTTTCTTTCACTTTGAAGAAGCCAACACGTTATTCACAAATTTCTTCTTAAATATTTTAACATAATTTTATAATTACTTGATGTTATACATGTTCTCAAAACTTTAATGCCGAATTCATTAATTTGTAAAAGCATGGAAATGAAAAGCAGCACTCCACTGTATAGAAATCCACTATACATTTATTTTGTCCAGTCTGCATAGAGTAACCCAGAATTACAAAATGTGACATTAAACTTTACATTATTGCCATTGCAATTGTATCATTTATTGGAAAATAAAATCAGCTCACTATGGTTTATCTGTTTTGAGTTGAAAACAAATATTTTCTGTGGTAAATGAAAACAACCTCTTGTCAAAACACTACATTCTGGCAATTTGAAGTGAAAGCTTAATCTTACTATAATAAATACAGGAACTTTAAACTTTACTATTTTCTATTGTATTAACATGCTAGTTTTTACACATAAATCTTTTTATCAAACCAGCATTTTTTTTTGACATTTGGAATATTTCCCTGGAAGGGGATGGCAGTAAAGGCTGAATTAGAATGTGTGTAAACACAGGTCTAAGCTCTTTCCAGTTTCAGGTAACAAGAGCCAAGTGTCTCACTGTGAAGTGGAAATGACCCCTGGGAAATCATCTTGTTGAGTAACTTGAGGGATAGAGCAGAAAATACCAGTAGATTGCTATAAAAAATGTGTCAAGAAAACATTTTAACGGAATTTCTTCCACTTTATTTACCAGTGAACTGGATACTCAATAAATACGTGTTATTCTATTGCTCAGTGCTACAGCACTGCCAAATTCTCTACCCCATGATTGATAGAAGTTGAGAACAGCGTACTGCTCAGAATCTGTCATTAAAAAGTCAAGTTCTTCAAGGGGACTCCAATACTTTATAAGGTTTTCAGTGCTATGACTATTGTACGCTTCATATAACCTCTGTGAAATAGATACAAAGTCTTTTCAAATGATAAATCCAGCCTTGTTATTTTTATTGCTCCTCATTGGATTACTTCCCATTCTTGTTTTTGTTTGTTTTGTAAATATTTCTAGCAACACGTATTTTTTAAATACATGTATTTTGAAATTCTGAAATAACATGTATTTTGGGTCTAACTAGAATCCTACCTGGAACAAAGTGTGGCAAAGATAGATAAAGACTTAGATATCTATGTGGAAAGTTATTTTAATTATCATGGCTGCTTACAGTATAGATACTATTTTAAAATAATAAAAAAATATTTTCTCTTGAGATTTCTCTTTTAGGTCATGCAGCCATTTGTTCATAGTTGACCTTGGGCCAATTAAATTAGCCTTATAAAAGAGCACAATAGAAAAGAGAATTTTAAGATAATCAGTTTATGAAGCCAACATCCATCATAGTAATCACTCATAGAGCAGGTCCTATGATGATGTTTCAATTCCCATTATGAATTTAAGTAAAAGATAAAGGAGAATTTGTGCAACATGGGAGAAGCAGTCACTGAAGTTAACTTAATAAAAAGCATTATTTATTGAAATTTAACCTTACTACAATATGATCACCTTTTCAAAACACAGGAGATCATATATTCATGTGGTTGCTGTTAATTTCAATGTTATAAACCTATCTGTATTTAAAAATTACAGAAACACACACATACTTAATGGTTGAAAAGCTTTGTTTTTGAAGACATATTTATTACAGCAAGTCCAATATTTATGGTAGCACAGTTCTAAGATTATAAAGGAATAATTTGTTATAATGCCTAAAAAGATTCTCTGGGAAATTTCAAAAGAGAGTTCCCAAAAATTATTTGAGTAATAGCAGTATATTTAGATTAAATATATCACCTGTAAAGGTGACTGTTCTCATTTGGAGGTACAGTATCTGTTATAGCTGTTTTAAAAACCTGAATCTCATTAGTTTGTAATTATATTTTGGAATATTATAACCTAGCTGGAAGAATTTTCTTGTATAGTTCATAGATGAGTTTTTATACTAAATGAAATAAGATGTTTAAATACTTGAACTTAAGATTCAACTAGGATAAATAAAAAGAAGCTCTAAATAGTTATAGTAGCAGGTGTTAAGTGAAACTGCCAACATAACTCAGATGCTACAAAACATGTTCCTTTAGGCTAATGCATCCCATCAGAATATTCTGAGCTAAAAAAGAATACACAGTGGTTGCTCCACACTCAAGTAGGGAGAATATATCCTTATGTTTACAAATGCAAATTTGGTATAATATGCATCCTTTCTACAAATCAGTTCCAAACATACTTAATGAGCACTTGTTATTTGCAAAGCAAAGTAGGAATATATATAAGAACAATTAACTAAATACAAAAAAATAACTAAAGACAAACTGATTTTTATAAATCTAAGAATATTTTATTAAGTATTATATGGAAACAGAGTGTTTTAATGATGGCAGTTTTATTATAACTCTGAATATAAGGTAAATTAAGTATTCTTTGTTGTAAAAAGAAAAGTCTGTAACACTGCAGCATTGTAACATGAGTAAAACACAATCTAATATCGCATTAACTATCTCATAACTTTATTATCTGTACTCTTGATTTTTTTCATACTATATGCTATTTGAGATGGAAAAAGAACATTTTTCTTTAAACATAGCTCTGAACAATAAGAATGTTCAGAATGTTATAATTAATCCAATTCTGTGTACCTATGTATTATCCATACATTGCAAACATTTAATAAGTAATATGATTAAGTAGTTGGATCCACTGTAGACCTTCACATTTAGATACATCATATATATACTAGTTAAAAAATAATTTTAAATGCATAACTCATACATTTATAACTAATAATCGGAAGCCTGTGACTATTTGACAATAAAAACAAAAGAAAACAAAGTATTTCTTTATTATTTCTTCTATTATCACACTGTGAAGAGCAGCAGATTTTCCAATAAGAGAACTAAAATTATTTAATTTAAAGAAATTAAAGTATGTACTTTAAAAATAAAGAAATTAAATTTATATTTGAAATAGTTACTGTCCAAATTGTTTTGTGAATCTGGAGGAAAAGTATGAACCTGGTAAATTATATTGTGGAAGCACATGAAAGACAAATTAAGATAAGCAGAAGATTGCATTTATTCAATAATTTAAACAGAATGGAGAAATAACAAGAAAGAAAGATAAATTAGAGGGGTAACACAAAATGAGTCTGAGCTTGGAAAAGATCATTCTGCCTAATTTTTATTGAGATCGAGGGAGATAAAGCAAAAAGAGAATATCAATGACTTTAAAATATTATTTTGGAGAACAGTCTTAAGCAAAGGCTATACATTTGGAAAAATATTACTGAAAAAGACACATAAACAGAAAAATAAATATTCAACTCATTAAGAAAATATTTCAGACAAGAGTGACCAAAAAAGAACTAAAAAATCACAATCACAGGTATTTTCTGTATGAAACCAATTCTCTACAAATCTCATATTATTTTGTCAAAAGTTTTAATACAAATATAGTATAATATTCTTTTTATATACTTTGATAAAATGAAAAGGAAAACATTTGCTTCCCATTAGTAGTCTACATAAAAGGAGGACTTGCTTTAATACATGACAAATTTTCTCAATGTTAATAAAATCTGTATGTGGAATTGTTTGATTAAGATGTTCCTTAAGAGTATATTTGTGGGAGCAGATGTAGCTCAAGTGGTTGAGTGCCTGCTTCCCATGTATGAGAACCTGGGCCGGATTCCCAGTACCTCCTAAAAACAAAACAAACAAAAAGTCCAACTTTCACTGGGAAGCAGATGTAGCTCAGTAGTTGAGTGCCTGCTTCCCATGTACAAGGTCCTGGATTCACTCTCTGGTGCCTCCTACTTGTTTTATGACTTTAAAACTCTATGCTAAAAATGAAAACTAAGATATCTGCTCATATCTAAAAGTAAAAGTATTTTTTCTTTTTATACATTCATTTATTTTTTATTAGAGACGTTGTGAGTTTACAAAACAGTCATGCATATAATACAGGATTTCTACACACAACCCTACAATCAAAACCTTGCACTGGCATGGAACATTTATTACAATCCAGGATAGCACTTTCTTTTATAATTGTATAGTTTTTTAACAGTAAATTTTTCCTTTGTTACAACTGATGAATAATTAGTAAAATAGCTCTATCTAATGTCCATAATTTATATTAGGTATATATTTCCCATATACTACTCTATTATTACCACTTTGTATTATTATCATACATTTGTTATAATTCATGAAAGAACTTTCTTATATTTGTACTACTAACTACACAGTTATATTTGTATAACTATTACATTCACTTTTAAATATAAAAACTAAAACATCTGCTCATATCTAAAAGCAAGTTTATTTTTAAAACATAATTTAAACTCTATGCTGTTTAGAATACTTTTGAGTAAAATGAGTGTTTAGAGATAAAATGTACAGTAGCAATTAAGAAAAGTAAAAGAACCTCTTAGTAGGAAAGCAAGTTATTAAAATAACTTTAGAATGGTGAATTACACCCAAAAATGATCACATTGCTCTTAGAGTTTACATTAGGTTACAATTAATATTGATGGGGAAAATAATAATTTTTTTGCAATGCTCCAGAAAATGGCAATGTATCAAAGTGTGGCTAGAGCAGGGATGTAAAATTATAGGAGGAATGAGATGGAATTGGGGTAGAAAACCACGGGGATTGGCAAGATTTGATAACAAGTCAAAGAGAAAATCAATTAAATTTGAGAAATAGAGTCTTTAGGCAACCTTGTAAACAGTAAGGCCATGGAGTCAAGACATAAAGAAGTCAGAAACTAGGCACTGGATACTCACAACAGATGAGTTTGCTACTGAGTCATGTGACTAGGTTGCTCCCAAAATAGGATACACAATATTGACTGTAGTGGGCAAAAATGATAGGGAATTCGTATCATCCAAATCAGGTTATAAACTATCTGACAATATTATGAAGGTGAAACATCAATTGAGTGTTTATCTGAATCTGTGATTCCATTACAGAAACAGTGATAGTTATGGTAAGTATCATGCAATATGGAAGTGGCATTTATATATCCTTGGAGATTATCACATAAATTTGCAAGATGTCTGTTTTATTTTATTCCATTGTTTTCTTGTTTTGTTTTGTTTGTTTGTTTGTTTGTTTTTTGTATCTTTTGAACTTACTCTTATAGAAAAATTCCTGCCGTTGGGCAGGGGTGGGGAGGGTGGGCTGCCTGGGGAGGTAGGAATCAAGGAGTACAGTGGAAATAAGTTGTCTATGAATTCAATGGAGCCTCAATCTTGTACTTGAGTTTCACCAACTGGGCTGATTCCCTCCTCCCTCATAACCAACTCTATTTTGCCCATTTTTAAAATTAACTTTCCTGGTCTTAACAATTAGGTCTAACTCCTTGCCTCAATTCTTCCCTAATCAATCTGGAGCTAAGGTCTGGTCTGTTCTCTTCTGACAACTCCTACATCTCAGGGGTTGACCCCTAATACTTGATGCAGCGATCTCCTAGTCTGGGCCTTTTATTAATCGCCAATCAAATCAGCTGTGCTTTCCTGTTATCTTCTTAAAGGTGTATCAGGTCATTAGTCTCCTGGATTTGTCTTTGACCCATCCCATTGTCCATGAAGCCATGTTGGAAATATCATTCCTTCTCTACAAGTTTTTGCTTTACAGTACTTGGTTCAGGCTACAGGCCTGTGCTTGATACCCCTGTGTCGACAAATGCAATTATCAACGCGAAACAGCATCGTGATGCCAGGTTTTAGTATCATTACTCTATAACTGTAAAAATAAATTAAAAAAATAAGATGAGTATTTGAGATACAATTTTTATCCTTTAACTTAAAATGAACATCATATCTGGTGCTGTTATCATTATCACTATATATTTGATAATGCAGTATTTTACTATAGAGGGTGTGATGGTTAATTTTATGTGTCAGTGTGGCTAGGTTATAGTGCCAGTTGATGGGTCAAAAGCTGTGAGGGTATTTTGTTGATGTAATTAACATCTACAAACAGTTGACTTTAAGTAAAGGAGATTGCCCTTGATAATGTTGGTGGTTCTCTCCAATCAACTGAAGGCCTTAAGAGCAAACACTGAGGTTTCCTGGAGAAGAAGAAATTCTGCCTCAATACTACTACAATTCCTCTCTACATTTCCAGACTTCTAGCCTGCCCTACAAATTTTGGACTTGCCAGCCCCTAGAATCACGTGAGCCAATTCCTTAAAATAAATCTCTGCATGTGTGCATATATATTGGCTCTAGTGCTCTGGAGAACCCTGATTGATACAAAGAATTATAGTTCTGAAAGCATATTTTATCATTTTCCTCCATTTTGAGGACTTGATTTTTATTTTCCTCAATGTACTCATTTTCCAATTTTCCTTATTCTTTAATGTTTAAATGTTCTATACTTTTACATCCCCTGCCCTAGCCACACCTTGCTGCACTGTCAATTTCAAGGCCATTGCAAAAGAATTAACTTTTCCCCAATGAAGATTAACTGTTATCAAATGTAAACTCTAAGTGCAATATAGAACTATTTTTGTTATAATTTTCACATTCTAAAGTTACTTTAATAACTTTTTTGCTTACTAACAAGTTATTTTGGTTTTCTTATATGAAACTGAACATTTTTTATCTAAATACTCGTTTTACTCTAAAGTGATCTAAACAGCATAGAGTTAAATGTTGTGCTGTTTTTTCTTTAATAATTCATTTTAATTTTTTTTCTTTTTAGCCAAAACTCTTAACCAACACCATTTAGACTGGCACAGCACAGTGGGGCCAAGAAATAAAAAAGTAATTAAGTAAAACTCTAGCAGTTTTCTGGTTGAAACTTGAAAAGTACATTTGAAAAGGTTAATTGTGACTCTGTTATTAAGGGCATTAAATTAAATAGGAGTAATTTTTACAACATAGGAACTTTACCTGCTGATGTAGGCTCTTGTTCATCTGATGCTATAATTGAAGGAAAAAAGGCAAAGTGGGGCAGGGGGGTGAGTAAGATTGGAGGGAAGAGAGAGGGAGAAAGAGAAACAGAGATTGAGATTTAACATAAACATGTTTCATCTTTCCAAATAATGATCATAAGCTCCTGATTTGCAATTGTGCACATGCATTAGAAATCTGACATTAGATAATATTATGGGTACTTTGTTTATATTAAGATTTGTATACTCATATACTTTGAAATATGTATTTATTAGGAAAGACAATTCTAGTGTCTAGATTTGACTTTTCCTTCTATTTGCAAAAAATAATTAACTTTAACTTAGTGTAAATTATTATAAACAATACTGTTTAAAATATAAATTGTATATAACATATAGGTATACCACCATCACTACTTCATGGGAATTTTCTATAAGCAAAGAGGAAACAAGAGGAATTTTCAATGATCAATATTTGTGTTTCATGAAGTAGAAGTGACACACGTGCACACACACACATATAAGTTAGTGGTTCTTAAACTTTAGAGTGATTCAGAATCACTTTTGGTGTTAAACATGTAGATTCTGCCTCTCTCTCTCTCTCTGTCTCTCTCTTTCTCAGACACACATAGACATATTCACTGACATGAACCACGTGCCTCAAGATTCAGTAGGTCTGTAGTGACGACACAGAAAAATGCATTTTTAAAATAACCCCAAGTGGTCTTGACATGAGTCTTGTGCAGAACATATATGAATAAATACAGATATTACAATAAAGGTCCACAATATGAAAATACAACTTCACAACCTTGGATGCATATTAGAATGCCAACTTCTGAGCTCTACCTCAAACCACTTTGTAACTACATAATGTCAATATAAGGTAACATTAACTGTAACTCATAAAAGTGTGACTCATTTTGATTCCTGTTTTAAAGGGAAGAATGAGAGCAACAAGACTCTGAGGGCAATAACCTAGTGCTATATACATGTGGGGAAGAGAAAATAGCAGTTGTGAGAGTGAAAAAAATAGTTTATCTGAAGTAACTTCACAGTTTTGCCTAGAATCCACTTATTCGCCTTTATACTTACAGAAACAAACTGTGTGAAGAGGTATTTCTGTTCTGTGCACAACTGCAGCCTTCTGAGAATATTAGCATTGAATTATATGACACAAGCCGGTACTATTTCACTTGATTCATGAAGTTTTAATATAAAAATTTACACAGCTGAATTGCTTATAAAGGAGCTTTGTCCCCAGCTGATTCCTTAATCAAGGTATCACTGTGTAACCCAGGAGTGGTTTCTCCTCTTTTCCGGTAAGGTTACATCTGCACAGAGTACACATTAGACAAGCTTACTTTGTGTCCTGAAAGCACTTTCCTCTCACACAGTTTGGCTTGTCTCCTTGGCACATAAAGAAATGGAGAGAGCAAACAAACAGTTGGCATGAAAGGCCTGGGGTACATAAATATTTAAAAAATGGTTTGCCACTTTATTATGTCCAAAATATAACATAAAATGTTCAAAGAGGAAAACTGTTGGTAGTTTCCAGGAATTCCCTTTTAGGAAAATACCAAAAGCCCTTGCAAAAGTGCTGACTTAGAGGGGTGATTTTTGGTAAAAATTTGGAGATTCCAAAATGGAAAAACAAAAGTACATTAATAGCTGGTTACTTTATGTGTGTGAACTCAATTCACATAGCAAACTATGAGATGGAAGAGTTTCATTTATATATAACATCTCCTTAATGGTGCTTCCTTGTAATATGCAGATGTCACTAGCCAATATTCATACTATTAAAATAGACACACACCCCAATAGAATATGTATTAATTCACAGTTTCAGATATCTCTGTGACAAAGACAGCTTTGTAGGCTATTTGCATTACCAAATAAAACATCAACTATTAACACGTGGCAGTTGGAGCCCCAGAAGTAAAAGAAGCTTCAAAATGGGCAATGGTCGGGCCCGGCTAGATAGCTCAGTGGATAAAGAGCGCGCTGGGATACCACATGGGAGGCCCTGG
>PVKH010049392.1:0-10105 GCA_004027955.1 Chaetophractus vellerosus | reverse complement strand
CTGTCCCTTCTCTTCCAGGTTCTGCTGATGTTCAGCTTCTGGCTGCTCCCTCTGTGGCTTTTCTCTCTCTGTCTGAATGTCACTCCACTTGTAAAGGCCTCCAGTAATAGGATTAAGACCCGTCCTGAGTGAGGTGGGCCACACCTTAACTGAAGTAAGTTCATCAAAGGGTCCTACTTACAATGGGTTCGCATCCACAGGAATGGGTTAGGTTTAAGAATGTGTTTTTCCGAGGTACATACAGCTCCAAACCACCATAATGAGATACCACTACACATATATTATAATGGCTAAAATAAAAATTACTGGCACTAACAAGTGCTGACAAGGATGCAGAGAAATTGGAACTCTCATATATTGTTGGCGGGAATGTAGAATGATAAAGCCACTCTGGACAATGGTTTGGCAGGTTCTTAAAAAGATAAATATGCACAAACCATATGACCCAGCAATCTTATACCTATACATGAATGTTTATAGCAGCTCTAATCCCAATCACCCAAAACTTGAAATAACCCAAATGCCCTTCAATAGGTGAATGTATAAACAAAAGCTACTTCAAAATCTTACATTACTTTGGGGCAAACATCATGATCAATTAATGTCATGAGTTGGTACCATAGGAGAGAAATGGTCATATTTTCTCTTCTACTTACTAAGACTCCAGATAAAGTGAGGATTTTATACTACAATAAACATTAAACAATGTGCAAGGGCACCGAGAAAGTTGTTAATCGATGCTTGCATTTGCCATCTTGCATTTGTACTAGTATTTGTGTCACACCTAAGTGTGTAAGTATTGAGTGTGAAGTGTAGATTCTGAAAGAGCAGAAGAGTGAAGTGTGTGAGTGGGAGGGGCAAGAGAAAGCCTGCATGCAGAATAAATCAGACTTTCTGTCAATGTTAATGTCTTCACAAGGACCAAAGTGAGGCGCTGCGTGAGCGTGTGAATGCCTGGGTTTGTGTGTATGTGTGTGTGAGGGGTATGCTCATTTGGGGGGCCAAAGACTGACTACATTTTTTAAAAATTCGGTCAAAACTGTTGTGTGTTTTTAAAAACTGGTCTCTGGGCCGGGGGTGGGTGGGGCATTCATTTAGATTAACCCAAGGGAGCAAAGAATTGTCAGGGTGGGGGCCACTGCCAGGGACCCTTGTCTAAATCCTGCCGGCAGGGTGGCTGTGACTTTGTTTCTCCTATGTGCTTAGGGACCTGCCTAGCATGTCCTCCTCCAGATGCATCAGCCGCTGTGTCTCTAGTGACCACTTCTGAAGCAGCAAAAGTTTTTTTTGCTGCAAATCTATGTCCACATTCCAAAATTTGTTTAATCAGAGGTGGGAAAGATAAAAACTGAATTAAATGAGACCCAAGTTTACCAGCAGGTGGCAATAGAGGTGATTAATCTCCCTAAAGATTAATCTTATATTGTTTTATAAAGCAGACACGAAAACCTTCAAAACTTGATTGGGCCCCAACTCAATTTCATCCTTCCTGACACTAGCATTCTATTAGAAGCCAAGATAATGTAACCAGAAACATACATTTTCTTTTACTGGGCTGCCACCGTGCTCCATTTTCTAAGGGTGGCTTCTCTAAGAGTTGTGCTTTTTTTTAAGTTGAAGAATCAGAAATAATGGCAAAATCATTTACAGGCCCATAAATCAAGTTTATTGGGGATGAAAGGAGGCTCAAAAATGTGAGATAAATGCTGCTTCAAATATAACCTCCTGGCACCATTAAATAAGTCTAGCCTAAACTCTCAGAGAACAAAGATGAAGCAATTAGACCACTTTTGAATATCAGAGGGATATGGATTCCTAAATGAATTCCTCAAACCTTTGTTAATTTCTTTCACACAGAAACCCTTGGACATCTATGGAAAAATAACTTTTTAATTTGCACATGATAATTTCAAAGAACAGTAACAACAGGATAATTTACTCCGAAGTTCAAGTCCCAAGTGGTGAGCAAAGAACATTTTACCTGACTATGCTCACCCTAGAACTCAGAGTGTCTTTCCATCTCTTCCTGTTTCATCAACTTCCTAGGATTCTCTGATTCTCTCTCCTTCTGGATAGGTTCCTAAGCTAACTCCTGCTCTCACTCCCCACCCTCTCTCTGTTCTGTGATTCAACACTCCCTTTCATTTCCCATAGACACTCCTCTCTCTCCCATAACTGAATGGAAATTTGGAATACATACATTTTTTTTTTAATTATTGCTGTATTTCACGGTCTTAAATTTAAAGACTGATTCAATTACATATTTCTAAGTCAGAAGTTGATTACTTTTTAAATTATTTTACTTTATGTTATTAGAAAAGTAAGCACATTCATGTACAATTACAAATGGGTAAAAATTCTTTCCTCTACTTTCCCCAGCCATACACTTCTCTCTGGAAGATATGAGTGCTATTAGTTTCTGATGAATACTTGCAGAGATATTCTGTGAATATACAGGCAGTTAAATATATATTTATAAATATATATTATATATATCTTATATTATGTGTATCTACCCTTAATTTTCCCTTGTTTTTCACAAATGATAGCATACTTTATACAAAAGTAATTTGCTTTTTTTCCTTAACTGATAGATATCTTGTCAATCATTTCATATCAATCCAGAAAGTGTTTTTCATTCTTTTTTTACAGTTGCAGAATATTGTGTTGCATGGATTGTCCATAATTTATTCAACCAGACCACTACAGACAGACAATAAAAAGATGGTTGCAATTTTTTTGCTATTACAAATTATTCTGCCATGAATAACCTTGTTCTTATGTCATTTTGCACACATGGGCCTATGTCTGAAGGGTAAATTCCAAGAAATGGAATTGCTGGATCAAAGGGTTTAAAGGGCACTTTTAAGTTTAAATATTGCACAATTGCCCTCCTTAGAAGTTGCAGCCCAAAGATATGAGATTGCCTGTTTCCCTACACCTCACCACCCAACCCTTCTCATTGCTCCATTTTTCAGAATTATTCTGGCTATTCTTACTTGCTTTTCATGAATTTTAGAATCAGATTTAGTACCAAAAACTCTCATGTAGACATTTTTACAATTAAATGTATAGATTATGTTAGGAAGAATATATATCTCTATGATGTTGTCTCTTTACAGCAGGGGTTCTTAACCTTTTTTGTTCCACGGACCCCTTTGCCCGTCAGGTGAAAACCACGGACCCCTTACTAAGTCCACACTATACTGTGTATCATTTAATAAATATATCACACCCGCACCAACACATCCCCACAGGGATAATTTTTTTTTTAATTTCAATTCAAGCTCATGGACCCCTTGTTAAGAATCCCTGCTTTACAGTATTAAGAATTCCTACCCAAGAACATTATATGCCTTTCATATGCGGAAGAGTTCATTTCTAGCCTCATATAGAGTTCCCACATTTCTCCTTATGTTTATTCCTTAATGTTTTCTTTTTATTATTGATGCTACTATTGTAAATGAGGTCTTTTCGTCTATCTCTTCTAAGCAGTTGTTATAAATATGAAAGCCTTGATTTCTGTACCTAGTTTGTTCCTTCCTTACCTTACTATATTCTCATACTATTTACAAGAAAATCACTTAAGTTTTCCATGTATGCGATCATATCATCACTCAATAAAAATAATTTTACCTCCTTCTTTGCATTTTGTACACCTTTATTTTCTTTGTCAAATGTATTGGCCAGAACTAGAGCAATGTTAAGTAATAGTTGAGGTTCTGGATGTCTTTCTCTTATCTCTGAATTTAAAGGGAATGTTTCTAGTCCTCCTATAATGCTGAATTTGGGTTGATAAATACATAATTACATCATTACATTATATTATACTTTTGTTGCATTTTTTAAAAGTTTATGGTATTTGTTGAAAATCAGCAAAAACCTTTACAGTTTCATATGCTTTTTCTCCTTAGAGCTATTGGCAGGATGAATTATGTCAATATCTTCCTATTGTTGACTGGTGAGTAATCTATGGATGATGGTGATGGAGTACTCTTCTTTTACTGAGGTGCTGCATTGTTTGCTAATGTTTTCTTTACAATTTGTGTATTCTTAATAGGGAATGAACTTGAACTGTAGTGTTTCTGTGTGTGTTGGGTTTTGGTGTCAATGTTATCTTAGAGGTTTTCTGTTTTTTCCATTCTCTGGAAAAATTTAAAGAGTATTGGAATGATCTAATTCCTTAATGAGCTAGTAGAATTCCCTGTGTGAACAACAGCTTTGTTGTTGTTTGGTTGTTAGGAGGAGTCTACTTCTTTAACAACTTTACTGTTTTTTATTGGTGATTTGTGTAGATATTCAATTCTCTTCTGAAGACATTTTAAGTAACTTGTATTTTTTGAAAACTATTTCCTAGGATTTCAAATTTATTAGCAAAATCTTGAAAAAGGTAATCTCTTATGTTTCTTTTAATTTTTCCTTTATTTTTATTGTCATCTATTATAATTTCTTATTTTTTATTTTATACATTTGTGTTTTTATTCTAATTAAGCTATTTACATTATTTTTTCCTTTGAGTAATCAGCTCTGGAATTTATGCATTCTACTCATTTTTGTTTGTTTTTATAGTAATTCCTGCCTTGATTTTTATCAATTTCTATTTTCTACTTCTTTTAGGTTTTTTAAATTATCATTCAGTTCTTTTTATTAACTCTTTGATTTGGATATAGTTTCTTTTATTTTTAGCCTTTTTTGTATTATTCTACATACATAAAGCTATGAATTTCCACTGAGTATGGGTTTAATAGCATCCCATAGGTTCTGATAAGTAGTTATTTCTAAATTTACTTTTGGTACAGAATTGAATTAATCATCATTCTTGATTCATGGCACACTTTCACCATTGATCATGCATAATCCTCATTTATTTACTTGTTTTAGCTCATTAGTTTTTGTTTTCTTTTGTTTTGTTTTGTTTTTATATCCCCCCTTGCTGCTTGTGCTCACTGTATTCATCTGCTTTTTTGCGTTTTTCTGTGTCTGCTTGTCTTGCCCTGCTGCGTCATACCGCTGAGGCAGCTCACCGTGCAGCGGCTTGCCGCGTGGCAGCTTGGCTTCACCAGGAGGCACCGGGAACTGAACCCAGAGCCTCCCATGTGGTAAACCAGAGCTCAACCAATTGAGCTACAGATTGTTCCCTCATTAGTTTTTTTTTTAATGTCATTAGCACCCATGCACCCACCACCCAACATGATCTTGACAATAACCTACATCTACCTACATGGTCCCTCCCACCTCCTCCCTCTGCCTCCTCATCTGTACACCCCTCCAACTAGAGATAAATATCATCCCAAATTCTTTTTTCTTCATTCCCTTGTTTTTTTTTATACAGTTTATAACATATTATCTATATCCTTACTATATATCCATGAATATATTTTTATTTTAGTTTAGTTTTCAAATGGTCTTTACTATTTTCTGAATAGTCTATCATTTTGGTTTTGGTTTCCTCTTTAACCCAAGAGTTGTTTTTAAAAT
The DNA here is from genome assembly GCA_004027955.1 of Chaetophractus vellerosus. NCBI lineage: Eukaryota > Metazoa > Chordata > Mammalia > Cingulata > Chlamyphoridae > Chaetophractus > Chaetophractus vellerosus. The sequence goes on along the minus strand of PVKH010049392.1, from coordinate 4,627 downwards.
GAGGTATGTTTTCTTTTTATTTTCCAGGTGTTAAGGTGTTTTATTTTGTTCTGTTCTATTGTTTTATTATAAGGTCTAATCTTACTGAATCATGATCAAAGAATATTTTCTACACTGTGCCTACATTTTGAAATTTATTGTTGTGAATGCTCAATAGCACATGAAAAAATAGCATAGTGTTTGTTATAGAGTTTGATACGTATCAATCAGAACTACCTCATTAATTATATAATTTAGGTCTTCTGTATTTTACCTTTTTTGTTTCTACTTGATCTGTCATGGACTTGCTCTTCAAGAATTAAAATATCCTGCTACTGAAATATTCCTTTCTCTTTTTTGCCTTCTAGAGTTATAATTATAGATTCCATGCTAGTTGTTTTGTTTAACATTTTTTAATGAAATGTACAGTTAAAACATTATATTAAACCATTCTTTGACTTTCTTAGCTTTTATTTTTGTGCTTGTGGACAGTTTCTTCTTTATCAATGCATTTTCTGACTTAACTCCGCTCACTCTTTTATTCTCAGCTGTCCTGATTCCTTTGTTTTAGGTACAGCCCATAGCTGGATGTTGCTTTGTGATCCAATTTGAAAGTCTTTCCCTTAATAATTTGTCTTTGACTTTTATCTGTAAATATTGGTTGATTTTCATATTATCAGGGGCCCTTAATATTAATTTTCAAACTCTTTCATAGCCTTTAAAAGAGGCAAATTCATGGCAAACAGCTGAGGAATTATGGGCCAGATGTTGCAAGTGTTCAAAAGGTCCATAAATTACACCTGCAATGCACGGAAATCCCTGCAATCCTAAGGAAAACCAAAACTGCTTGTACCTGTCCTAACACTGGGATCCTCCAAAAAAAAAAATCTCAAATAAGCTAGCTATGAGCCAGCCAGCTAAACAGAGCACAACCTTTTCTTTTCTTTTTTTATTTTTATTTTTATTTTTTTTTAAAGATTTATTTATTTTATTACATATCTCCCCTTCCCCCCCGCTGCGGCGACACGCCCAGACTGGTCACTGCGCAGGCGTGGCTTTCCCTGCTTGTGGGCGGCTTCTGCTTCCATTCACGGCCGGCTTTCAGTTTGTGGGTGGCTGGCTGCGCTCCATTCGTGGGTGACCTGCCCTGCCCGTGGCGGCTTTGTTTGCCCTGTCCGTGGCAGCTTTTTGCCCTGCCCACGGCGGCTCTGGCCCGCCCATGGCGGCTTACCATTCTCAAGGCGGTCTGCCCCCTAGGAGAGGTCCCTGGGAACTGAACCCGGGGCCTCCCATGTGGTATGACGGTGCCCTATCCACTGGGCTATCGAGCCAGCCCCCTTTTCTTTTTTTAAAGATTTATTTATTTACTTTATTTATTTATTCCTGCCCCTGCCACTTGCTGTTGTGTCCATTCACTGGGCAATACTCTGCGTCTGCTCCCTGCCCTCTCTTCTCATCCTTCTCCTCCAGTCTTCACCAGGATTCAATCCTAGGGACCTCCGATGTGGGAGAGAGGCACTCTGCCATCTGTACCAACTTAGTTCCTGGTTTTCAGCATGTCTCGTTTTGGCTCTCCCTTGTGTCTTTCTCTTGCTGTGTCATCATCTTGCTGCGTCATCATCTGCTGCATGGCTTGGAGGCTCACCTGCACGCCTTCTATTTTTTTATTTTTCCAGGAGGTCCCAGGGGGCAAACCCAGGTCCTTCCAGATGGCAGTCGGATGGAAGCCCAACCACTTGAGCCACATCTGCCCCCAGCCTTTTCCTTATTAGTTTGCATGATTTATGTGAAACAAAGAACTGAAACTGATTATAAACCTAGCTGCCATATTACATGATCCAGAGATACCTAGCGGGGGCTTGCTTGGCCATTTATAAAAATGCAGAAAACTCCTATTTCCTCCAGAAAGGGCAGTTCCCTTTCACTGTAACATAAAGGAGAAGAAAACTAGGGAACCCAAGGCCATAACTGAGCCAAGATCCAGATTTTTCTCTTCTCAAACATTAATTTGTAATTCGACTGCCCATGCTTTTATCAACCATCAATCTGCGTTTTTGCTGTTTTACTCTGATTACCGCACTGATTGCGTTTGATTGCACTCTTGGGTCTAGGCAGAGCTAGAGGGCAGGTGCAGCAGATTCGGTGGTTCCTTGGTAGAGGAGGGTTCAGTGCTGTTCTTCAGCTACCTGCCTGCTGCCCTCTGAGAGGTGGAGCGAGAACCTAAAACTGCCCGTCATCCATCCATCCCTTCCCTTCTGCAGCCCAGCTTCCAGGAAGAATGCCAGATATATAATTTGAAAATATGAACAGTGGCAATACTTTCAAGCCCAAAATAAGGACACCTAGTCTGAAATGTAATATTTGGAAATTTGAGCAGTCCCCAGATTCTCTCACGAATAGCCACTGTTAGAGGCGATGCAGAACCAAAGCTGCTCTCAGAATTCTTCTATGCAAATGTATGAAGCACCTCTTACCTAAAACATGCCCTTCCAAAGGAGCAAACAAGAACATTACCATTCTATTTATCAACTTTATTGCAGGAAAGAATAAAACTTAACTCAAAGGAAAAATTAAAATATTTACTTGAGCCTATACAACACTTACATAAGTATTTTTAAATCTGCCTGGAAGTAGTAATTACTTACTCACGAAACCCTAATTGGCATGGCTCAGATGAGGGTTAAGATCCAACCGACAGAGAGGTTAAGCAGGTTATCCAAGGCCACAAGGCAGGCCAGAAGCCAAATGGGATTAGAGTTGGAGGGTCTGACTCCCAACCCCGTGTACAGACCACACTACCTGTAAACAAACTGGCCAATAGCTGAACCAGATAAATTTGCCTGAAAATAGCCCTTCATGGCCGCCAAACTTGGCCTTTTGTGCATAGTCAATAAGGAAAAGACATCCAAAAGTCAGGGCCTGGTACATTCACATCATCATGAGAAACCTGCCCTAAGAGGCCACGTTCCAAGAGACAGAGGACCAACTGCCTTTGGCAGTTATCGCAATGATTATCCAGTTTTTGAAACACTTTTACATAATTTATCTCAAATGTTCCTCGAAGCAGTACTAAAAGGCTGTGAAATGTTATATTTTAAGTGTTATATAGTTTTTAAGAAGTTAGTGGGCCTGGGAAGCCAGCAACCCAGCACTGGGAGCTGAATCTGCCCAACTGAGTATGAGGCAAATAGGCTGACGCCCTGCACACTGGACAAAGGCCATCTCTGAGGTTAGGTCTAAGAAGGGCAGGCTGCGTCACCTTGGCAGCGGGCAAGGTGGAAACAGCCTAGGAAAGAGAATTCTGCACCTCTTGGTTACCAGTAGATAGCATGATCCAGGTCTGTGAGAGTCCAAAGTTGCATAAGCACCATGACTATTATTTTTGTATCCACTGCATCAAGCACCAGTAAATGCTTGTGAAATAGATGAATGGCTCGTTTTCTGCACAACCCTCCCATTTTAATACTGCCTTTTTGGAGAGGGGGGATAAACAGTTACCAAGCACCTATCAGACTTATGGGAACCAGGTTAGATGCTTTAAGGTAGATAATTTAATTTGCAAAGCACCATTGTAGAGATTAAAGAATGGACCTTTGTTTGATCTGTTCCTTACCACACCAAATCTGATTTTCAAACTTATCCATGGTCAGGTCCAAAACCTATTTTTATAACTTTTCACTCCCCTTACTCTCCTAATGTCCAGGTGCTCTTACAGTTCATTTGGGCCTTTTCTACCGGCTGGTACAGCTTCCTTTGTCCCCTCTCTAGGCAAGTCCTTCTCATTCTTTAGAGTTCAGATCAAGTTTTACCTCCTCTATGAAGCTTCCTTGACTACCTCGGCCTGCATTGATCAACTTTTTCTTTAAAGTTCTTTATCTGGAGAGTCAACGCCACATATTTTACATTGATTTTTTCTCCTGTGTTACTGAGTCATTTCGTGTACATGTCTTGTTTGACTAATTGGATTGTAAGTTCTTTGAGGACAGGGTCTGTATTTAGTAGAGTACCTAGCATAGACCCAGCCACATAACAAGAGGTCAGTAAGTGCTTTTCACTGATTGTTATTGGTTCTAAGCACATGGCTGGAGAACCGGCCTATTTCCATTCTTTGTAAACTTCCTGGAAGTCAAGTAGCACAAGGGGCATAATATGCTTGGCCATGCCTGTGGTGTTAAGAAAGTCCCTCCCTGAGCCATATGAACCATCCTCCTGTTTCTTCCTATCTCCTCCTTCTGCCCCTTTCACTATTCAGCACATTAACCTTCACACAGGACCCTTAGCCTCACCCTCCCAGTCACCTCTGGCCTCCTGCACTATCAGTCTCCTCCAGTCCTCTAAATCTACCAGCTGCCATGATGCTGCCTCTTGGGTCACCTTGTTCACTTACCCCTAAGGCTTTGCCCTGAAACTGAACCATACCCCCAACTACCCTTTACTACTGTGGTCATCAAACAATATACCCAAGAAATTACAGACTTTTTTAGAAATTAAATTAAGGCTATAATCAATAGTGGTAAAAAGTAGAAATAAAATTATATCAATGTGGCAAATGATAAGTTATTTACTAAAACCCTTCTTCCTTTTCTTTCTGGGTACACAGCTAGACAATACTTCCCAATCTTCCTTGTACTTAGGTGAAGCCATGTGA
>PVKH010049391.1:0-10103 GCA_004027955.1 Chaetophractus vellerosus | reverse complement strand
TTGGAAATTACAGTGATGGTAGAGACGGGTTTCGTTATCCCAGATTGGCCTGAAGCCCTAGCCTAGGCCTCAGCCCCACTTCTAGCAGGAAGGAAGTTAGCGGGCCCTGCACCAGCCTATCCAGGTAGCTGCAGGTACATTTGGCTGGCACAAACTGGATAATCAGAAGTCCACTGGGGCAATTGTGTTCATCTTGGACCTGTACTGCATACATTGTGGACCATACATGCAGTTCCATCCTCACCCCAGGCAGAGCAGAAACGGGCATGAAGCTTCATCAGTCTTGCTCAGCAACTACAGTCTAGGCCTGCATCACTTGGATTATTCCACAAAGCTGTGGCTCTGTCCCTACCCCTGGCAAAGGAGAAAGTTGGGAGAAGCTTCGTCAGTCCTTGGGGCAATGAGGGCAGCTTGAGCCTCCACAGCTTATAGCACCAACTACATCCTTGTCTCCTACTACACAACCAGCAAGGGAGAAAGGGGCAGGAAGCTCAAAACTAAAGTGAAAAACTGTACCCAGAATAAATACTCTAGTAAGTCAAATGCCAAGACAACAACAAAGAATTACAATCCACACCAAGAAACAGGAAGATATGGCCCAGTTACAGGAGCAAAATAAGTCTCCAGATGACATAAAGGAGTTTAGACAACTAATCATAGATATTCAAACAATTCTTCTTAATAAATCCAATAAGATGGCTAAAGAAATTAATAATATAAAGAAGACATTGGATGAGCAAAAAGAAGAATTTGAAAGCATACACAGAAAAATAACAGATCTTATGGGAATGCAAGGTGCAATAAATGAAATTAAAAATACACTGCAATCAGATAATAACATTTGAGGAAGCAGAAGAAAAGATTGGTGAGCTTGAAGAAATGGACTCTGGAAGTGAACATACAAAAGAACAGTGAAGAAAAGTTTGGAAAAACTTGAACAAGATCTTAGAGAACTAATCGACAGCAAGAGAAGTACAAACATGTGTACCATGGATGTCCCAGCAGAAGAAGAGAAGGGAAAAGGGTCAGAAGGAATATTTGAAGAAATAATGGTGGAAAATTTCCCAAATTTATTGAAGGACATAGATATCCATGTCCAAGAAGCATGACATACTTCCATCTGAAAAAATCCAAATAGATTAACTCCAAGACACATACTAATCAGAATGTGAAATGCCAAAGACAAAGAGAGAATTCTTAGAGCAGCAAGAGAAAAGCAATGCATAACATATAAGGAATACTTGATAAGATTAAGTGCTGATTTCTCACCAGAAACCATGGAGGCAGGAAGATAGTGGTATGATATATTGAAGATACTGCAAGAGAAAAACTTCCAGCCCAGGTTCTTATATCTGGCAAGATGGTCTTTCAAAAATTAGGGCAAGTTTAGAATATTCACAGTTAAACAGAAACTGAGAGAGTTTGAAACCAAGAGACCTGCTTTGCAGGAAATACCAAAAGGTGTGCTACAGCCTGAAAAGAAAAGACAGGAGAGAGAGGCCTGAAACAGAATCTAGAAATAAAGATTATATCAATGAAAGTAGCTAAAAGTGACAAAAAAGTGGTGAAAATAAAATATGACATATTTAGGAATAAACTTAACCAACAATGTAAAGCACTTGTATTCAGAAAACTGTAAGTCCCTGTCAAAAGAAATTTTAAAAAGTCCTAAATAATTGGAAGAACATTCCATACTCATGGATTGGAAGACAAAATATCATTAAGATGGCAATTCTACTCAAACTGATATACAGATTCAATGCAATCCAGGTAAAAATTCCACAAGTATTTTAAAAATAAATGCAAAATATGATTATCAAATTTATTTGGAAGGATAAGGGGTCCTGAATAACAAGAAACATTAAAAAGCAAAGTCAAAGTTGGAGGACGCTCATTTCCAGACTTTAAATCGTATTACCAAGCTACAAAGATAATAACAGCATGGTACTGGCATAAGGACAGACATGTAGATCAATAGAACCAAACTGATATTTCAGAAACAGACCCTCACATCTATGGTCAAGTGATTTTTGACTAGCCTGTCAAACCCACCCAGCTTGGGCAGAAAAGTCCATTCAAGAAATGGTGCTGAGAAAACTAAATATCCATAGCAAAAGAAGAAAAGAGGACCCCTTTCTCATACCTTCTACAAAAATTAACTCGAAATTAACTTTTTAAAAAAACTAAATATAAAAGCAAGAACTATAAAGCTTCTAGAAGAAAATGTAGGAAAATATTTTCAAGACCTGGTGGTAAATGGTGGATTCTTAAAGGAGATAAGAGGAGGTCTGAGATGGACTACTGATATTTAATGTAAGTAGAAGTCTTACTTAGCTTTACTATAAAAGTGTGGAAATGTGCAGAGTTGATGGTAACACATTATAATGAGTAACAGCTGGTTTATAAATGGGGATGTTCCTGAAAATAGTAGTCTAGGGAAGTAAAAGCCAATTGATAAAATGCTAGAGAATAACCTAGGGATTGAATAGCACAGTAAACCCAGAGGTGAATGAGAATTATGGTTGATGGTACAGATGCAAGCATGTCCTTTGTGAGCTAGAGCAGGTGTACATCACTATTGCAGGATGGTGGGAATGTGGAGAATCATGGGAAAAATACAACTGGAGTGACCTATGGGCTATTATTAACAGTAATAATGTAATATTCTTGCATCTATGCCAAAGATGTACTGTGTTGATAATGGGGGAATATGGGAAATGTGTGCCACATGTATGGTATGGACCTGGTAATAATCAGATGATATTACCTCATAATCTGTAACAAACATTCTACCACAGTGTGGTGTGTTAACAAAGGGGCGTTTGGAATTCTGCACATGTACATGATTGTTTTGTAAGTTTACAACTTCTGTAATAAAAATATATTTAAAAAATAATAATAGGATGGGTTGGGGGAAAAATACACCAATTGTAAGATGAGGAAAATAATTCAGAGTAAGAGTTTGACAATATTCTCTCATAACTTGTAACAAATATCTCACAACAATGAAAGGTATTGATGGAGAATTGATGTATGGGAACACTGTATGATGTTATGAATGTCTGCTTTGTAATTTCACAACTTTTACTATACACTTATTGTTTATGTATGTTCATGTATAAATGACAGAAAAAAATAATAATAATAGGCTGTGTTGGGGGGAAATAATTTGGTTAGTAGTAATAATTTGAGGATGGTCTTTAACCATTAGTTAAAAATGTTTAACAGCAATGCAAGGAATTGTTGGTAGCGTGAGTTTTGAGAGCCCTGTATGATATTATGTATGTTTGTTTTGTATGTTTACAACTATTGGTAAACACGTATTGTTTATGCATGTTCATGTATGAGCGATATACTTCAATAAGTTTAAAAAAAAAACAGGCAGCCTGATGCAATGCAATATTCCTTAACTGTATTTGAAACTCTAGAATACACTATTTGAGGAACTTCTGTCATATGTTCATTTCCAATACTTTTGCAAATAAAACTGAATTTAAGGAAATTATGAAACATTCTCTGGATCTGTTAAAAAAAAAACAAACAGGCACTTCTTAAGCAAGAAAACAAGAGCACCACAATTTATTGGACATTTGTGTTATTTAAGACTATACTATTTTTGTGTTTTGTTTTTGCTGACTACTAATCTTATTGAGCCTAATATAAATATGTATATATATACACATATATATGGTATATGTGTATATATATATGTAGTAAAAGATAAAGAACAAGATAGAAGGATTGATGAATATTTTAACTTATGTCAAAATTTGTGACCTAAAGCTAAATAGTATAGCTTTCCTTACACTTCCAAATTACTGGTAAAAGGGCAAATGGAAAAAACCACACATCAATAATTTTATACTTGAACTCTTTCCTTGTATAACACGAATTGAGTAAACAAATGAACTGAGAAACAAAATAAATGAACTAGTACTCAGTTCAAGAAGCTAGAAAAACAGCCAATTACAGTAAGAAAACAGTTTGAATCAGAAATCACTACAACAGACAAAAATTATTAGACGATAAATAATTTCAAATGTATATTGGTTTACAGAATACTAATATAACTGATGATCACAGATAAGCTCAATAGAAGCAAGTGTGGACAAATCCTCAAAAGACCCTAATTTTAAATGTATTAAAAGAATATTAGGTATAGTTCAGTGGAGGCAATATATTTTTTTCAATAACTGATAAGTGTTTTTTCAGAACAAGTTAAGTCTTTTTCTCAAGCCATCTTGAAAGCTTAAATAAAATAAAAAAGGGAATCGTGCATTAAAATATTAAACCATAAAATAGTCTAAGAATTAAAAACATAAGAGATGGATATGAAGTTGATCTTTCAATGGAGTAGAACGCAATTGGAGTTAAGCAAAAAAAGTAGAATCAAAAGACAAAAATGGTAGATTCAGCTACTTGAAGTCATGTAATACACTGGAAAAAGAATTGCAACAAGTGTCACAGACAGTTATTATAACAGAAGTTGCTTTGAAAAATAATGAAATGGCTTTATAAAAGAGGGCAATATTAATGAGATGGTATTTCTCAGAAAAAAATTAGACATCTAAAAATGCTGCATTTCATACACCATCAATATATGCAATTAAAAAATAATCAATTTTTAATTGGAAAATTAACAAATTAATGAAAGCAGTGTTGGTGAGTTGTATTGGTATAAAATTTTCAGTAATTCTTTTTAGAATCTACATCACAAAAAAGAATATGGCTAAAACTATGCGTACAGTTTGTTTCACATATTTTAAATCACAGGGAAAAAGTATTAAGACAACTCAATGTTTACATAGGGGTGTACAGTTAAATGCATTGTGATGTTTGGTTATGAAGTATCAGATGGACATTAAAGTGATTTGCAAGAAGATAAAATACATGGGAAGAGGTTTCAATATAACAGTTAATGGAAAAGGAATGATATATAATGGCATAAATATTATGAGCTTAAGTCTAAAAAGACATATATTCATAGAAACAGATATGAAGAATACACACGAAAAACTAGTAGGCCTTATCGGAAATTTGGAATTAAGGAGACTTGTTGTTTTCTTCAATTTTACATTTTCTGATCAGATTTTTCTATAAAAAGAATATATTGTCCTTGTAATTAGCAAGATTATTTAATAAAATAATTTTTATTTGCTGGTCTCATATCTGGGTCCATAATGTCACAAGTGAATGCTACTCAAGGTAGACTTAGTATGCAAGCCATTGTTCATGAAGCACGGTGACAGCAGAAACACATGTTTAAATATAACTTACCTATAAGTTCATTCCATATCTGTAGAGAACACTTTCTGTGGTGTTAGCAATCACTTCCCCATAACTAACTGCTGCTTTGCACGTTCAGGCATATTTACCTTAAATATAGTGCTTCTTTAACTCAACTATGACTTGAAAATGATTGCTAAGGGAGACTTCCTAAATAAATCTTAGTTTGTGGGGTGTGAATATCTTTGCTCCATTGGTGCACACCAGCCGGCAAATGTGGGGTACAAGCATCCCAGCTTAGAAAAGGATATCTTGATCCAGAACTTCCAAAACTTTCAGCTTCAAAAAAACTTGATGAGAAGAAACATAAACATTGAAGGACATCCCTTCCCAAGCCTCCCTGCTATGCACTTGCCTGTCTTGTTTTCTTGGTGACTAAAAAAAGCATATTTAATCTGTTGATTTTTGCTATAACATATTTAAAGGCCTGAAAATAGCAAACTATGTTAAGGCAGAATAATTGGGGATTACAAGTAACATTAACTCAGGAGCAAATGAAAGTTCTCTGAAATCAGCTTTTTTAAGCCTTTTCTTTATAGAAACCCTGTGCTGAGAATAGAGATAACTGCTTTGGTCCCTCAGAGTCTGGGTGCAAATTGGATGGCAATTTAGAAACAAACAGCATCTATTATCTATGGCTTTTTATGTGGTGTTACAGGCCCAGTAATCCCCAAAGTCTGTCCTTGTTAACATTTTCATGTATGATTGAAGGTACATATTTAAAAGGATATTGTACAAACACAAGAAAGACTTAGGGATGTTCTGTACTTTCTGGTCCCAGGAGGTTAGAATTAGCAACTTCATCCAAGTTGGCAGCCAAACACATTTACCATGTTCTCCCTTGTGGCTATGGAATAGGAGACCATCGGGGGCCAGCAGAGAGCCACAGGAGTTAGGAAAGCAGCATTGTATTCCTGCAGTCTGGAAGTCATCCTAGAGCCGGGGAAGTAGGGTATAGATTAATTTAGTCATAGAAGAATGGGTGCAAGAGTTTATCAGAGTATCTAAAACAATCCTAATACCCTCCCACAAAGTTATATGGAGAATTAAAGAAATTAAAATCTGAAAACACCAAAGCCATTAAAACTGCTTTTCCAGTGTTGATGCCCTAAGAAGAGACACATGCAGGCTAGAGAAACTGCTCTCTAATATTAAAAATGTGACATGCTTATGAGGAAGAACTTGGAATACAATTCCAACTACACCTCTTAGGGCTGGCTCTTCTACTTACTACTATGCAAACTTGGCAAGGTTCTCAGTTTCTTTATGCCTCATTTTCACAACTGTACGAAGAAGATGAGAGGGAACCTATCTCATAAATCTGTGTGAGGTTATGGGAGATTATGCCTGTAATGCTTAGAATGGCATCTGGCACAGAGTCACCTCTTTGTTGTCTGTTCTCGTCTTCTGCATAGACACAGGCAGCTCATGGTGTAGTAGTGCCTGGTCCTGGCAAAAATATTCTCTACTCATATGTATAGCTTGTCTTCATATCTCTAATAGATGGTAGGATTGTGGGCAAATGCTGAAATTGGCAGTAAAGAAAAGTGAAGTTTAGAAATTGTCAATAATTATCCACAAGTAAAAATAATTCTGAAATTTTTCTAGGAGTGTTTGATCTCCACTATCAATAATCTAACCGGGAAGTTGAGATTGCCAGAAAAGGTTTTAGGGGATAAAAGAAATGTGAATATCATTAGAACTAATGTGTTATTAACACTTTCATATATCAATGAATTTTCTAAGTATGGTGTCTCAACTGAGTTTCATATAATCACCATGACGAAGTTCTTGTTATTTTCAAATTACAAAAAAGGAAATTTGGCCATGGGCAAAATCGGATAGCTGGTATTGCTCCAATTTAAGTCCAGAGTTATCTCACTTTTCATCCAGAGCCTGTTCATGATTTTATTGTAGCTCATTAGAAACTGGTGCTGTGAGGTGTCCACCCTGGACGGTAGAGGGAGAGGAGACTCAGACTAAGTCTGGATTGTTTAGATGCTTTGGTTCTATCACCAAGTGAGGGCATGGTTCACTCATCAGACAGATCCAGTGTTCAGGAGCTGTAAAGGAAGGAGGGTAGAGAGAAGAGAACATCTCCTAACTTACCTGCCTAAGCATGACCTCGGCATCTATGATTTTGGAATTTCTTTTTAGCTGGTTTAGAAAGTAGGTCTAATCAGAAGATTAGATTTCTGAAGAAGGACATCCCCTATGTGAAAAGACCATACCGACATCCTAGATGAATTACACCTGAAAGACATGAAACTGAATATGATTTTCAATTCTTTTATTTACTAATATGACTTGATTACTATCAATTAACTTGCCAGGGCCTGTTAAATAGCCTTAAATAAAATAATATTGTTGGGAGAGATACAAAGATAGCTTATGAAAACATCAATCTAGTGTGTTTTGCATAGAAAATGATTAGAATATATTTTCTGAATTAAATTGAGGGAAAAGTTTTCATGGCCAGCATACCTATTACTATGACACTGTCATAATTTTTTTACTTCTGGCCAATCTGTATCATCTAAGGCAAGTATCTCAAATTCTCTATGCCTCATTCCATTTCAGAAGAATGCAAGATTGCAAAATAAAGAGTTGTACAGAGGAAGAAGATAAAGAATGAGAGCATTCATGTCAGAAACAATGCAAGCAAGGAGACAGTGAGACACCATGTGAATGAAAAAATTGTCAAGCTATGATACATATAAACAACAAGGATATCTTTCAAAAAACAGAAAATAAAGATGCTTTCTTTTATACAAAACTAATAATTTATTGTCAGAACATGCACAGGATAAGAAATAAAAGGAGGTGTTCAGGCAGAGGGAAAGTGATTCTAGATGGAAATATGGATCTATACAAAGGAATGAAGACAACAAAAAAGAAACTGCACGAGTAAATATATAATTTTTGCATAATATTAGGTTAATTTGCATATTAGTCGTTGTTAAAACAAAACTAAACACCACCTAAATATCTTGATTACTATGACATTCTTAATAATGATTTACTGAGAAAACTTGGAAAACCAGATTCCAAAGATTCTTACTCGCAGTTGAATGATTTAAAATGTAAGGATATAAAAATTTCTTTTCACATGAATAGTTAAGAGTCAGTATAGCATAAGAGATATGAAGGAATAGAGCAGCCTTTCTTAAGCCCCACAGATGGAAATTCACAGAGACTGAGTAAAGGTCTATGTTTATATGAAGAAGTCACTGAAAAAAAAATCACTCTCAGCCAGGCCCCCTTTTAAAACACACCTAGTGGATGAAGAAAATAAACTCTGTAGGAAGGAGTGCTCCACCTCCATTTCCTCCCACTCAGACTCCAAGATTGGAATCTTGCCAAGGATCATTTGGATTGATGTAATTCACTTAACACTTTGGGTCCAGGTTGCTCGTGGACTTAATGAGATGATGAGTGATATGAAGTGGCATCTTCCCCACCATTAGAAAACTTCTTTGAGCACGAAATGAGTGTCCCACAGGATACAGTGAAACACATATTCATTTATTTAAGGCATGGAATTTATTAACCAGATTACTTTGTCAGAGTTCCATCTATATAAGGGGATGTCAGGAGAGACAGTATCAAAGTGTTCTCTAGTAAGAATTACGTGCACTGACACAAAACAACTCCAACTCTTACTTTAGCAACTCTAACAACTCTATCATCTCTATCTCTATATCTAACTCTAACTCTAATTCTCACTGTCATAGAAACAAGAAGGGTACTGGATTTTGTATTCCCCGCCATTGTTTTAATTCTGGAGCGAAAACCCTCTTTAACCTAAACAGGACTCATACACAATTTGAGGATTCTCAGTTTCCGGGATTTAGAAGTAAAATTTCTGAGAAGACCAGAAGTTGCTGTATGTTGATCAAGTTGTCACACATTAAATTTTAATCGGAGCCTATGCACATTATTTCTCATGGTAGGAAGGCATAAAGGTGAAAAGGGGATTTAGATACCATATGGAAAAGGAGGCTTGAGATTGAAAGTACTGATTCTGTGATGGCTCCTATTTTCGTGACAAGTAGGAGGCATAGTCTTCTTCTGAGATGAGAGGGGAATTTGTGGGATAAGACTTACAGGAAATTGGTGCAAAATTGGAACCTATGCTAAGAAGAATGCCTAGAAGAGGAAACCATCAAGAACAACCAGAAAAATTGCTCAAGAACATTAAAGGTGTTAACGTTGGGGTTCATAATTGTTATTGATACTCCTTGGAGGATGATTGTATAGTTTTTTTAAGCATTACTTTACATCTTTGGTCAAGGGAGAAAAAGCTGATGTATAAATTTATAACTTAAGTATTTCAGATGCTGACGTGTGTTAGACAAAAAGGAGGGAAGCACTAATTTGACTTTCTTTTGCCAAGATTGCTATTTATCCATTCTACACTACTTTAGAGTCAAGACAATTGCTGACTATTAATCTGTATCTAAAATATATTTAACATAATATTTAGTCATTGTTATGGAGTAATTTATGCTAATTCTCATCTTACTAATATGGAAGTGAGTCACTAAGATCAGCAGACTTCTGCCCTGGCCCTAATCTAGATCCTCTTCTTTTATATGGATTATTTCACTTAGAATTGCATTTAAGAGTCTACATCTCAAATAACTCCCCACTTCATTATTTTCCAACTGGTTTGCAATTTTTTCTTTGCAAAATTAAAGTGCAGATTCTGTCTTGTTTGTTTTGATATCAACAACACTCTTCTATACCTGATGCTTTTGTTCCTATCAGCAAAGCCATAAATTCATCCTATAAAAAATATTTTGGAGTTTGCAGTG
>PVKH010049390.1:0-10103 GCA_004027955.1 Chaetophractus vellerosus | reverse complement strand
CTGGTCATACACCTACTGAAGCAAATCTATGTGTTAGGGTGCAGAACTTTACAGTTAAAAAAAAATCTCTCAAGGCTAATAATGAGACGGGTTTGGTGCTATGGCCTAAGGAATACACACATGTAGAGTACAGTCTCATTATTCTTTGGGGATGTATCTCAATCTTCCCTACAATCCTTCCGTCCTCTAGTCCTCCCCATCTTTGTAAATGACAGCTGCCGCCAACTGAGGTGTCAATCCAGAAAGCTCAGAGCATCTTTGATTCCTCCTGCTCCTTCATCTGTTCCATTATTATATTCTACTTCTACTGCTTCCAGAATTTCCTCCCTCCCATCTGTTCCCCACAGACACAAATGGAGAGAAGAATTTCCACAGTGTCCATCCTTACACCCCTCTCCTGTGTGAAACCTTTGAAAATATTCAGTAAACCAAATAAGCGTTGTAAACATTGCCTTTTTAGAAGCAGGACTTCGGCTTTCATAAGCGCTGTGAAAGACCAAGATATTGGAGATATATTTCAGGCACTGCTTTCCAGATAACTTTAACTATAGAACTTCTTTTTCTACAGAGAATCCTGAGGGACTGATGTGTAAGAAACACACTCTGATGGGCAAGCTTTTGGCAATGGGCTTCTCTAGGTGATTTCTTTCTTTCTTTTTTATTTTTATACATTTCTGCCCTTATCTTCTTTCTGTTTTGAAATTAAAGCATAAAACCACCCATTCCTTCTCTCTTTTTTTCCTGATGTGTCTCATTATTAAATACAGATAGAAAGGATTTCCATAAGCATTTCCACTGTTCTCTTGCTCTGCAAAGTTATCTTTATAATTGAGAGACAATTTTTCAAAACCTGGAAAAGACAGTTTGAAAGGTTTCTAGGCATACAGGTGATACAAGTAGACTGAACTTAGGGAGGATATAAAGGAAATGGCTTGTTTCTGACATAATTACGGCAGTGGTCCTTCTCCTTAGTCTATGACTAGCTTGTTTTTTGCTCAAAGGAGCCATTTTATGTATTACTATGTCTCATGGAGTTAGGAGACCCTAAATCTATGTGTTTTCTCCTGCTAGTATCCTGCCCTTGGAAACTAATTTTTAGAACTCAATGACTTGCAAATGCTGTAAATATTTTGGAAAGTATCTTAAATTCTATATATTTAAGGAGGCTCAGTGCCCTACAATAGCCAATAAAGAAGAATAGATTCTAACTTTATAAGAACCAAAGCCTCCATGAAAAAAAGAGAACTATTTGTTTGATTCTCTATAAACAGAATTAGAATGCCCAATCCCCAGAGTTGAATTTCCTGATCAGCTTATTGATTTGATATCATGTACATACTACTTGTAGCTTGTAGTTATTGAAACATCAAGGAAATTAAGTCAATTGCACTCAGTGGAATCTGATTTAAGCATCCACTGAATCCATCTAAATAATTCCACACCAAAACTTTTAAGTTAGATGTAACTTTATTTTAGTCATCATTTATTATCTCATAGTTAAAATATGTGGTTTTCATAAAATAGTATGTTTTCCCTATTTACTAAATGCATAATAATATTTCAAAATGTCACCACTAAATGGATGAACACATTAGAAAAGTTTTAGGCTTTCATTTTAATGGATATTCTTTGAAATTGTTGCTTAATTTTTAGCCAGGAAGTACAAAACATGCAAGGCATGATGTTAGACATTTGCATGTCTTCTCAATATAGGTCATCTTTTAAAGAATTATAGAATACAAAGCCACTCATTCACTTTGTGGCTCCTTATGGTGAAGGCAAATAAGATGGGATAAAAATCTATCTAACTCAAGAAATTAAAAATATTCTACTTATTTGTGGATAGCTTCTCTTTGGATGAATCTTAAATCTATACCTAAAGATTGCCCAGGTGGTCAGGTCACATTGCATGAACTTATTTTCAAAAGTTTATTTTGTCACATTTCTGGTAATAAATTCAGCATGTATTTTGTTCAACGTCTAGACTCCTTTTCAGGAAAAGAGTCTCTAAAGATAAAGTAATGGGTCCAGTTATTCATATAAAGAAAGTATAAAATATACATTTCCCTCATGTTTCCAGAAATTGTGGACACTCTGTAGTGTATTTGATGTATTTTATGCACATTTTCTCTGCTTACTTTTTGTTATTTGTTATACATAAAAATTTATGAACTCCATGTTAATCAAACTTATAGCTTTCAATAAGGGAAATTTAGGGACTGATCAAGGTATATTAGGACACTTAGGTTTTATTAATAACACAGGAGTTCCAAGTTAGATGTGGAAAAATTTTAATGGGAAGTTGGAAAATTGACATTGCAAAGAGATGTTGATTAAACATAACGGCAAAATCAAGGTTATTTTATATATTTGATTTAGTATGAAATACTTATGAAAAATTGCATGAAATCTAAAAGATTGCCTTACCTGTTGTAAAGTGCAGTTTTATTGAATTTTCCCTGATTCCATTCTCTACATCCTGCATTGTGTGTGCCAGCTTAATATCTTATTTTTTTTACATTTTTTTAAAGATTTATTTTTTATTTATTATACATCCCCCACTTTTTGCTTGTTCTTGCTGTGTTCATTTTTCTCTGCATTCCTCTGTGTCTGCTTGTCTCCCCCTGCTGGGGCGACTCGCTGAGTCAGCTCCCTGGTGCAGCAGCCCGCCTGCTCATGGGTGCTAGCCCCTGCTCGTGGGGGCTTGCCTTTTTGCCCACCCGCAGGGGCTTGCCTTTGCCCGTGGCGGCATGCCCCGCCCACATTGGCTTGCCTTCTCAAGGCCATCCACCCACCCGAGGAGGCCTGGGGACCGAACCCGGGGCCTCCCATGTGGTAAACCGGCGCCCTACCAACTGAGCTATACAGCCAGCCCCTACATTTTGAATTATAAATAATTATCTTATATTGTAAAACAAAGACCAGTGTAGTAACAACGTAGACACTTTATTGTCACTTTGTAGACTACTTAAAATATATTTTTTCCAAAGTTGAGAACAAATGTTGCGTAGTAGATACCTTAGGGAAGTTCTAATTATCACAATTCAGTATGTTTAAAACAAACACTTTCCCTGAACCAAAACCAAACTCCCAGTACTCCTTTGCATAATTTTAAAATGCATGCTAGCTAAAGCACAGTATCTTTAGAGCTTGAGATTTAATTAAATTCAGCAAATCTTATTAGTACTTTATTCCCAAACCTGCAGCACCTTTTCTAATGCCTGGTGCATAATTGTCACTTGCTTGGCACTCTATATATGGAGAAGGAGTGAACACATGGAATTATTTTGTTAGTATAAAGGTGTGTAAACATGTTGCTTGTAAGATTATTTCAATTAGTGAGGGATTTGAACAAGTGAAAACAGTAAAGAAGACATTTCAGTGAGCAAGAACTAAATGTGGACACACAATGAAGTGAGCAAGCTCACAAAGTGCCTGGCCACAGTGCATGCTTGGAGTTTAGTGTCTAGTTGGGTGGAATGATAACTAAGCCTGGAAGAGTGAGTTGCAATCTCATTTTAGAGGGGTTTCCAAGCTAGACTACATTTGTACTTTATTGTTTGGAAATGGGCACACTTTGAACATGTTTTGATTGAAGAGATCAGGTAGCATTAGGAAATTGATTGGAGGACAATGTTCATCCAGACGACCTGTAAGGCTGAAAAAGGGAAGCTAAAGAAGAGGTACAGCCAGGAAGCAAACCAGGCCATTTGGCTACAGTCTGTGCTACGTACTGCTTTGACTATTCATATGTCCTTTCCTCTCCTTGACTTTACCACACTTCCTCTTTCCCCCTCAGTCTTAGCTGTTGTTCTTCCCTCTGATGTCATCTAGAATCCATCAATTAGAAATTCCCTCATTTTTCTACAACCAGACCCACACATGAACTGCACATGTATCCATCTTCCCCTTTTTTCTTCCAGTTAAAATACAGAGAGAAGCCCTGGTATCCTCAAAGTTCAGTCCTCCAACTTGTGCTCTCAATCTTGTGTTCTCAAAAACTTTCTTCTTTTGTGTATCTCCTCTTATCCCATTTATCAATTACTCCTAATGTATTGGATTATTCCCATCAGTTAGGTATTTTGAAATTTCCATCAGATATATAAAATTAAGATTCCGGAACATAGGTATGCATGTATACATGTATGGTATGTGGATATATGTGTATGCATGTATGTATGTATGTGTTTATATATGTGTGTGTGTACACAACACACACCATGGAATCTCATGGAATCTTAATCTTAAACAATATCTCTCTCTGGACTTCACACCTTCCTCATTTACCAATTTGTTTCTCTTCTCCTTGTGATATGCAAATTTCCACAAAGAGTTCTTCCACATTTCATACCCTCTATTCACTCCTATTCATTCTTCAATCCACTTCAGTCTGGCTTTTGCCCACTAGTTCAATAAAATAGCTTTTATCTCTGTCTTCAGCCTCCTTATTACTCAGCTGAGTGGATACTTTTCTATTCTCATCTTACTTAAAGTCCAAACAGCATTTGCTACTATTGGTACTTCTTTCTTGAAAAAGGATCTTATCCTTGGCTTCCATGTTACTGCATCCTTCTAGATTTCCTCTTTCTTCTCTGGCTGATTCTTCATAGTTTTGTTTACTGGTTCCTTCTTACCTATTGATTTTGAAATTATATGTGCCTTAAAGTTTTCCCTTTTCTACATAGTTATTTTCCTTCCTATGGTTTTCATTAATTTTCATGGATTTAAATATTTTTCTATGATGAATCACAGTCCATACTTCTTAGCTATATACTCATATCCCTCTGCCTATCTATTATCTCCATTTGAATGCCTAGCAGTTATTTTAAACATAACATTCGAAAAACAGAAACTCCTAAACCTGGCCCTACTGCAGTCTTCACCTCAGCAAATACCAACATCAAGTAACCAATAGCTCAGGCCAGAAATATCATGCCAATTTAAATCAAATCAGCTTGAAATAATCTTTAGTTCTTCCTTTTCTTTCTTTTTTTAATTTTCTTTTATTAATTTTCTGCTTAGCTAATTTTTAATTATGAGACTGTAATCTATATGGGGGCAGAGATTGTATCTGGTTTACCTCCATATCTCAGAATGTAACACACTGCATAGCGTATAGTTGGTCTTCGATAAATAATTGCAGAATAAATGCTTGATGAATGAACTCAAATCTTTCCATTCTGCAGTTTCTCTTCAATCTCTCATTTTCTTCTAAACCTCTAGTTGCTTTCTCCATTTGCTGTTGGCCTTTAAAAACCCTTTTCCAAATCCCCCATGTGTTCCTCCTTTCAGCTTGTAACTGCTTATATCATGAGGCAAGTGTTTAAAATAATCTTCACCACAAAATTCTTGATCAACATTTTCCTTTTCCACTTTCAACTTTTGGTATATGGTCAACACTCTGAATCAGTAAACTGTACCCTCTTTAAATCACCATCACTCTAATTTACAGTCTATTTATAATTCATCATGCTGAAGTTTAAAGTTTGCAGCTTCTCAAATTATCTTTATTTTATTTTCTGAATTCTCACAGTCTAGCTTTTCAATATTTATAGACAAAACTAGAACACTTTTTCTCTTAGCTAATGTTCTTGAAAACCCATATCATAATACCTTTTCTCTCTTTCTAAGGTAGGATATTTAGCGATCAAGATCTTCAGAATAGCATCTTAGTTTGGGCTATCAGTTAATATATTTCTATATCATCTATATATAGCCTATAGTATCGTATTTATCTATCATCTACCTACTTATCTATATATCCATCTATCTATCCAAATTTCTATCTAAATTGGCTGCTATTGCTGTTTATACTGGTTGCCATTAAAACTTCCATGTATATATATGTACATGCCATAATAGGAAAAGATAAAAATCTGGCTGACTGCTTATCAGATAAATGCTTCTTCTATTTATCAGATTCAACTGAGATTTTCATACATGAACTATTCTCCAGGTGCTTTCACTTAATAGTGTTAACGATCTTTTGCAGTGTATATTAGAGCGGTTATATGCTTAGATATTACATACATTACATACATCTAGCTCACTTAATAATTGTAATCCTGTGATCTATGAGCTTATGTAAGATCTATGATCTTACCCATTTCTCAGATGAATAAATTGAGGTTTAAAAGCATTAGATATTTTCCATGTCAGAGAGCTAAGAAGTGATAAAGTAAGTATCCTTATTGATCTAGTTCAAATAATAATTCTTTTTGAATGTATATAATTGAATCCTTACAGAAACAAGTTTATCCAGTCCATATCATTAGTATTCCACTTGTTTTTAGATTAGGACACAGACTCATGTATCCAGATAGAAAATGGCTAAGTTAAGATTGAAACTCAGGATTTCTGGTTCCAAAGTTCATGAACTTCATGTTGTACCAGCCTTCTCAGCAAGTTTAGAACTACAAAACAGTTTAAAATGTAATTTGGGACCCCAAGCCTGCAGTTAATCAGTGACTTTTCTAAATTATTACTAGCTGTTTTGTTTTGATCTTTTGTACACTTAGCTTTCTTTCTGACTATAAATCACAGTCTGGGTTCCAGGGTTGTTCAGCATCAATTTTATCTGCAAATCTATAATTTTACTAGCTTCTTTTCTATTATTATCTGAGGTTGGGACCTTAAAACTCTATGTTCCTCCTCAGAACTTTATTTTACACTGCCTCTAGGCATCCATTGAAAATGGTATGTATTACCTTCGGCATCTTCATGGTAGATTTTCCTGCCACTTTCTTCTGTCTATTCTATGCAGCTGCCTAATGAGTCATTTCAATGTCCACTTCTTATTTCCCAGCTGCACTTCATTTAGCTACCCAATATACTACATATGCATGAAAAAACACTTCTTATAAAGTTATGGTAAAAGAATGCTTAGATTAGTGGGTGGCTTGGAGGGGAGTGGACGGGAGGAGGATGACAGAAAGAAATAAATGGCTTCCCCAAGGGAAGGTATTTCTCTAAAACGCACAATAAAGCATTTCTCATAACCTAAGTTACCCTGACAACATATATAATACAGCTTGATCATACACCTATCTTAACTTTTGCAACAACTCTTAATTTATTAAGGTGAGGGTAACTGTAAACATTTGCTTCAACTCACACAGGGGAGGTAAATGATTGGTTTTAAAAGGTTTGATAATATGGGGTTAATTAATGGGTCGTAGGGGCTTAGGATTCATATGAATGATATTTTGAAATGTGTAATACATGCTTTAAAGCACCACCTGCAAAAATGAAAAAGTGTTCTGGTGTTTGAAATATATTGATATGAGACGCCAGAAGTTACTAAAGTGATGCTCATAAATTTTGTTCTGTTTCTCTTCTGAACAAACATAGCTCAGGGTTGTCTAAAGTATGTCTGGGGTGGTCTTGGTCATTGTGCTGTCAGACTGCAATATGTTATGTTGTTCCAGAAATATAGATGTGATACAGTATGTGCTGGGAAAAGTTGTTTGTGATATTCCAACATCATATTCTCCCTGCCTTTTGGGAACAATTTTGCTTTAACATAGAATAGCAAAATATTTTAAATAAACTAAATAATAAAATTAATGACCTGAAAAAAATTTCTTAAAGGATTACACACACTGTGAATTAACCATACCATATGAGATATGAATGAAATCACTGAAGGTCAAATGGTTTTCCCTTCAAAAGTTGCAAATGGTGGTTCAAAGGCTGGATTTGGTTCAAAGATGCTTGGACAACACTGCGTTTTTTAAATAATTGAATTAATTTTCTAACATTCAAAATTAGAAGATTTCGTCTAAAACATAAGATAGCTGGTTTTTCTTGAAAAATTGGGAAATCTGATGACATTGAGCAGACCTTCCCAAATGGTCACAGATGACAAGAGCTATAGAAATTATCCTCTATACATATTTGCTAAACTATAAATTCCATGCTCTGAGAACGTTTAATTATTTTGGAGATTGATGTAACCTGAGTACTGGAAAAGTGTCTGGCTGTAGCTGCTTAATAAATATTTATTGAATGAATCAAACTGTAGACCCATGGTAAACATTTGTTGAATTAACAGGGCATGGGTTCTTCAGTTTGACACATCTCTCACCAGTCTGTATTATGTTATACCCAAACTGCCTCTCCCATTAATGTTAGTTCCCTGATACTTACAGGCATTTTATTTAATATTTAGACTCCTGTTTTTCTCATCCTCTTCAGGTATTACAGTTGGGGTAACTAAGGTTCAGAGAGATGGAGAGTTTTGTGTTCACAGACACATAATAATTAATAATAAAATCTAGCCTGGAACCAGTTTCTCTCCTCCTACATCTGTGTACTTTCCACTACAACTGTTGTATTTCTTATTTTCCCATTCACAGAAGGAAATGCACTAGATTTCTAAGTCATTAATGAGAAATAAACTCACTCAGACTAAACCCAGTCCATAACCAGGTCATGGTACAAATTTTGAAAAACGTGCCATGATAGCATACCAAAAATCACATAAACAAACGAAAATAAATTTTAATTATTTAAAATCTCTCTCATATATACTCTGTTAACTAGGGGGTGGATTCAACATAGTTTTAAAATCTATTTAAAAAGCATGCTCATGAGAGCCTTACAGACGTGTTAGCAGGTAACTCTCTGACGGAACAGCAGAGAGACAGGTACTAAAGGTAGAAGTGAGAGGAGCAGCTGAAGTAGGGGCATGATTAAAGATTTTTATGGAATATTTGTGCCTGACAGTACTTGCACATTTCCTGGGCCCCTGCACCTCAAGAATTGAACATTTCCTTGGTATTTACTACCAGGTAAAAAATCAGAAGACTCTTATATAAAGAAAATGAATTACATTCCCTGGGGGAGCTAAGGCATCCAAAGTGGTTGTTGCCACTCCAAAATGAAGTCTTCTACACTCTAACAACTATGGAGCCTCCACCAGGACTTCCTTTGCAGTCCATTTACCCCAAATAAGTCAATCAATACCCCTAAATCTGAACATAGAAATCCCAGTTACCTTTCCCGTTGAGAGGCCTAGTGGAAATGATTGCCTGCCATAGAGGAAACACAAGCCAGATAGTTCCATAATCAACATAATCTTGTCTTCAGATATGAAAAGGGAATGAAAATCATTATCTCTGTAAGAAAAATCAGCAGCATAAACAAGAAAGACCAAGATACACAAAAATAACAACCTCAGGCAACAGAGGCAATTCAAGACCCAAGAAGTTAACTTAGAAATTTGTTAGTAACATCAGAAATACAAGAAAAATTGTGTCTGTAAAGAAGGGGGATAAAGAGGAAAAAGAAACAATTGGAGAACAAAACAGTACTCCTCAAATTAGAAAATCTAGAACATAAATTTGAGAATAACTTCTAGAACATAGGGTTAAAAGAAAAGAGGTGAAATCATTGAGAGAAACACTTATCTAGGAAAACCAAGAAGTTACCAATTAGTAGGGAATTGGCAGATATTGTCTGAAATAGCAGAATTAAGCAACTTTTTTTTTAGGAGGTCCCAGGTATTGAACCCAGGACCTTGTACATGGGAAACAGGCACTCAACCACTGACCTACATCCACTCCCCAACATATTATTTTGAGTTGTGGAAGTAACCAACAACAATATTTAAACTGGAAATGCTTAAAATTTTTACCTCTGGTTAGAGGGACTGGACATTGTGTTGGGTGGCAAGGAGGCGTAGGGCTAGAAACTTGATCTTTATTAGATACTTTATCAGCTACCATACACATGTATTATTTGTTATAATAAAACAAAGGATGGAAAATATCATGTTCAACATTAAAAACAATTCTTAAGCTAGAATTATAATTTTCTACCTATTGTATACATCTCCTTTTCAAGGAAAGTTTTGACCATGTTGCCTATTTTGAGATTTTCTTTTGGCTTACAAACTTTTATAAAATTGTCCCTGAAAGACCACCACATGAATCATTGCTAATTTGTGGTATTCCAGAATTACAATCACAGAATTTAATATTTGGAATATGGTTTGTACTTGGAATATCTTTCTTCTTTTTTTTTGTTACATATCCCCACCCCCTTTCTGATTGCTCTTGCTGTGTGTCCATTCTTCTGTATTCTATGTCTGCTTCTTGTCT
>PVKH010049389.1:0-10104 GCA_004027955.1 Chaetophractus vellerosus | reverse complement strand
ACAAACACTGATTTGATTTTTGTCCCTAGTCATGTCTTTTTCAGAATGTCTTATAAATGGAATCATATAATATATAGATTTTTTTCTGTCTGGCTTCTTTCAATTAACATTGCTTTTGAGATTCATCCATGTCAATTCATGTATCACTAGTCTTATGAATAAACCACAATTTGTTTATCTATTCACAAGCTGATGAATTTTTGGGTTGTTCCCAGTTTTGGGTAATTATGAATAAAGCTGTTTCAAGATTTGTGTACAGGTATTTGTGTGAACGTGTTTTCATTTCTCTTGGTCTAGGAGTGGGGCTTGGGGGCAATATGCTAAGTATATGTTTAACTTTATTGGACTGCTGTTTGTATCTACCTGGGAAATCAGTGAGATGAATTGACAAATAGCTTTAGCAGGAATGAAGGAGAACTATCTGCTCTCCCAGATTTATGTTGGGATAAGGAATACATGAGTGTTTGCTGTAGACCAGATAGCCTTTGTATTATTTATCTATTACTAATAACAAACCCCAAAATATAGGAGCTTAAAACAACATCAACCATTTGCTCATAATTCCACAATTTTGGGCAGGGTTCACGGCTGCTTGTCTTTGCTCTGTGTTAGCTGGGAGTGCAGCTGATACAGAAGGAACTAAGATGGCTTCACTTCCATGTTTGGCTAAAATGGTTGAAGTCTGATTTATTCACACAATGACTCAGGACTCCTAAAGGGTGAAACAGAAGTTGCAAAATCACTTAAGGCCTAAGCCCAGAAGTTACATAGCATCACTTTTGCAGCATTTTATTGGACCATCCCAGTTTCAAAGGGAAGGAAAATAGATTCCATCTCTTCACGGGAGGCAGGGAAAAATCATATTGCAAATGGCAATAGGATGAGGGGATTATTACAGCTAGTTTTAGAGACAGTCTGCCACAGCCAGTATTGCATTTGTACCAGATTCTGTTTGCTAGCGCTAATTAGAAGGGTGATGGGACCTCTGAAGAACAAAAGTGGGAGTGGGTTTCAGGATTCTAGGAGCTAGGAGAGAGTAATTAACTGCCAGAATAAAATCCATTCACTCAGATCAAGCAAACTGAAGTAGAGAGAACCTCAGCATGCCTAGATGTTTCCAAAGGGCCAATAAAAATGTCCCATGGGAAAGAGAGTGAGAGTTATACATCTTCCAGTCTCAGAGAATACAAAGCAATAACAGTTTTATAAATACCTTCTCATTCTTCTTTCCTCTTCTCCCTTCCCCATCCCAACTTCATCTTTGATAGAAGGAAAAGCCAGATAATCAGAAACCAGGTAGCAAGCTAGAAGAGGAGCAGAGAAAGAAAGGAGCACTCGCTTTACATGTATCCAACCTGTAGCAGGCCATAGTTGGAGGAAGTAGGAAGATTTTAACATTAAAACAATTTTGGAGTTTTGATTATCTGTTTTTGGACATTTATAATTACTGTACTTGTGACCTAAAGTGGTTATAGGACTTTACCTACGGATTACCAGTGAAAACATGAGGTCTGCCTCAGTTTTAATATAAGGGTAGAAGAAAAACAACCCACAATGAAAAAATTAGAAAGAGCAGAAGGAAACAAAAATAAATTGTTTAAAATAAGTTATGTAGTTAGGTATATGATAGGTGAGTTTTCATGACAGTTAAAGAATCATTGAAAGTGAAAAATTCAATGCAACTAAGATACTTGGCATCATATGGCATTTAGTAGAATCTTCCATCACTTACCACTATGTAATCTTGGGCAAGTCAATTAATCATTAATCTTTTTCATGCCTCATTTTTTTTTCATGTGTAAAATGAGGTTAAAAGTACCCACCTTGTGAGTATTAGATAAAATATAAAGTGCTTAGCACAGTATCTGGCACATAGTGCTGCTCAACGAATGATAGTTATCATCATCTGCCTTACATCACATTATTTTGCTAAATTAAATATTTTGGGCAAGAAAGTGTTGTTTTTTTATTCCCCTTGTTTTAGTAGAGGCTCACTTTTCTTGGGGGGGGGGGAGGGGGTTCCGGAAATAACAATGTTTTTGTAGATTGCAACAATATCCTTAGAAATACTTGGGGCTGGCTGTAGCCCAGTTGGTAGGGTGCTGGTTTACCACATAGGAGGCCCCAGGTTCAGTTCCTGGGGCCTCCTCGAATGGGCAGACCACCTTGAGAAGGCAAGCCACCGCAGGCAGGGCAAGCTCACGCCACGCGGTGAGCTGACTCGGCAGGTCGCCGCACAGGGTGGGGGGAGGACAAGCAGACACGAAAGAGCCCAAGAATGGACACAGCAAGAACAACCAGAAAGGGGCGGGATATGTAATAATAAAAAAAAAGAAATACTTAATATAATGATTAGAATGTAGTAAGTGCTGAATAAATGCCAGTTGTTACTACCATTGTTGCTTGAATACAAGCCCTCTACCTCCCTGTCTTCCCACTCTGTACAGCTATGTGATTGTCAGTATTTCATTTAATCTTTTTGAGTCTCAGTTTCTTTACTGAAATAGAGCTCTTACTTTACCTACCTCACAGGTTGTTTTGAGGATTGAATAAGATTTTTTTGTGTGTGAAAGCCCATATTAAACACCATACAAATATGAGCTAGCATTATTGTTGTTTACTTCCTTTTATATTATTTATAAATCTCCTTCAAAATGATTTTGAATGACATCCAATGTTTTTCTGCAAGAAACAAAGAAACAAAGCTGATGACTCCATTGACATATAAACTGCTTTCTAAAAGTAGACATGTTTTCTAGCCCCCAGTAAGTCTAGCTTTGATCTTGGAGGAGTTGCAAAATCCCACTAGCCCCCAATCTTTCCTCTCTTTGGTGCTCACCTTCTCTCCTATTTTATCTGAAATTTCTGTTAACGTTTCTAATAGGGTAGACAATAAGAGTCTAACTTCTGATAACCCATTCATATTTTACCTGGAAAGTTAAGGAAAATTTAGGTGTTGAAAAAAGTACTGTCTCCTACAACTTCTCAATTAGCATAAATTAATTGATTAAATTAGCTCAGTGTTACTTAAGAACATCCATTTTAAAAGTGTGAGATAGTAAAATGGGCAGATTTCAGTGGAGTTGCAAAACATGACCACAACCACCTAAGAATAAGTAACTCACCCAGCTTTCATTCTATTTATGTCTTCCACCAGATGGTGAATTCTCAGCACATTCTTAACTACCTACAAAATCATGCCCATTGGCTCCAACCTCATTTCATTTTAGAATTCACCTCTTGTTTCAGCCCTAGATTACTATGGCTTCTGATTCCCACCCAGGCAAAAAAAAAATCCCTAAAAGGTAGAGGTCTGTGGCAGTTTAATATTATTTATGAATTCCAAAAAGGAGATATAGATTATATTTGTAAACTAGCTGTTTCCTCTAGTGTGATAACCCTTTGATTTCATTAGATTCTGTTGAGGTGTCTGTTTAAATTATGTTAGGATTAGGGCTCTGATCCAACCACATCATTAGAGTGCAACTCAGCATCAAGTCCCAGCCCCCTTGGGGATAAAACAGATGATCACATGGAAGTAAACACACAGAGAAGAACACAGAGGAAGAGAGACAGCTCATTAGACACGACAAGAGAGATGAGCCTGATAGTCTACAGCTGACCTTGTGAAGAGAACTGAGCAGCTGAGCCCAGAAAGAAATGACCCCTGGGGAGAGAGAGAAGACTTATACCAGCCTACAGCTGAGATTGGAAGAAGCTGGGACCATGGAGCCTTAGGAGGAAGGAGGAAGGCTGAACCCTTGCAGACATCGCCCACCATTTTGCTCCAACACATAGTCAATGACTGGGTGAGAAAGTACCTCTTGTGGTTCCTTGAATTGGACTCTTTAGGGCCTTGTGATGGTAAGCTTCTACCCCAAATAAATACCCTTTATAAAAGCCAACAGATTTCTGGTACTTTGCATCAGCACCCCTTTGGCTGACTAATACAGAATTTGGTACCGAGGAATGGGGAAGTGCTTTTGCAATTACCAAAATACCAGAATGGCTTTATAAATGGATAAGGGGTATTTTTTTAAAAGAATTGTGAGGTGTTTGATAGAAAAGGCCTGGAGTGCTTTGAAGAGACTGTTGGTAGGAACATGGACACTGAAGAGACTTTTTATGAGGGCTTAGAAGTAAACAATAAAACTATTATTGGAAACTGGAGGAAAGGTGATCCATGTTTTAAAGTTGCAGAGAACTTAGCAAGATTAACTCCTGATGTTTTATGGAAGGCAGAATTTGAAAATGGTGAGCCTGGGCATTTAGCTGAAGAACTTTCCAAAGTAAGCTCAGAGAATGTGGCTTGGCTTCTTCTTGCAGCTTATAGTAACATGCTAGATGAAAGAAATAAGCCAAGAACTGAACTTTTGGGCACAAAGAAACTAGAAACTGTTTCTGGAAATTCCAAACCTCTGGAAATCAAGCCCCCAGATGATAGAGCCCCATTTGAGGACTTAACCAAACTTGGAATTTGTAAATCAAGATTGAAAATGCAGTTATCTAGGAAGGACTTGTGGAAAGTCTTACTGTCTGATGGCTTGGACCCCTGCTTCTTGCATGCTAAACCAACAAGCTTTTTGAGAGTGCTGTATGAACAAAACCACTGTCATCCTGGACTAAAAAGGGACATCAATGGGAGAGATGGAAGGGAAAAAAGCTTTAAAAGGAAAACCATGGAAGCTGAGATCTAGAATTAAGACATCTCCTTGGACCAAGAGAGGAACCACACCCATGTGTACAGAGGATGAGTTTGCCCTGGCAGTTGAAGAGGGTGGATGTTCCTACCTGCTGTTCAGGGAGAGTTTTGCTGCCCCAGGGTAGAGAGAAGGTGGAGTACATTCCCCAAGGGTTAGGGAGGGTAAGGTCGGCACCCCATAGGTCTGAGAGGGGTGGGCCTGTCCCCCATGGATTAAGGAAGTCCAGGTCACCAACTCATTGCTCTGAGAGGGTTGGGCCTGTACGCCAGAGATTGAGGAAAATGTTGCCTCCCCCTCCCTGTACTAAAGGGGTTGAGACTGTACCCCAAAGATTGGGTAAAGTATGGCCATCACCCCAATACCTTTGGAGGCTGAGGTCTGGAGCTTGGTTGCCACCCAGATGCTTGATGAGGGTAGAACCAAGAAAATGGCCATTGGGAAAGCCTGTGGAAAGGGTGGGCCCCTATGGGGCCCCAGGGAGAAGAAACCATCATCTTAAGAATGACTGTCAGACTTCGAAATCTAATGAAGGATGCCCTGCAGGTTTACTGAACTGTAGGGGACCCATGACTCATGTTTCTCTCCCAATTTTTCCTTATGATAACTCAAATGTTTGTCCTTTGATTTTTATATCATTCTAAAGGAAACATAATTAAAAAGACAAATTGGAAGTTCTCTCTTTATATAGTACATTCTAAAGTCAATATAAAATCCTTTGGATTATCTATATCAATCCTCATCCTCCAAATCTTCCTTTTTTAGTTTCATTATTGAAAATTGATAACACAATTATTCTAAGCCGTCAGTATAATCAGGGTAAGAACTTTCAGTAATAAGGAATTACCAGGGAGTTTAGCCACCACTCTAATCAATTACTTTGTTTTGTCTGAGTTTGTGAACACACACTGTCCCCTTAAAATTAGGTAGAGGCTAACATCTTGCAAATGGATGTTGCTTTTAGAAGAAGGTGTGGGGCCAATGGATCATGATCATTATGAATGGGAAAGCAAGTCAAAATAATGTAAGGGTGGGCTATTTTATCATCTTCTTAGATGAAATTTAGCAAATGATTGGATAAATGACAGTGATGTACTTATTACTCTGCTGTCAACTGAAAATTCATCTCACCTGTTTTCATTCTTATGAAACAGTGAGTTGATTCTTGTAATGAGTACAATAAATAGGTAATGGGGGAAATTTGTATGTACACATGGGCAGTAATATTAATTAAAAAGAAAACATTTATGTTATTGTTCCTCAAATAATGATAATAATAACCCTCTACCTCATATGAAGTACTTTTTGTGCTGTATACTTTTAAGAATTTCATGTTTTATGGCAATAGAAATTAGAGAACATTTGATAATAGGTAGTTCAATATTCTAATTTTACATATGAGGAAACTGAGTCCCAGAGAGATTAGTTGAATTTCCCAAGGACACACATCTGGGTCATGGCAGAGGATCATCCCAGACATTATCCCATGTCTTCTGACTCAGTCCTGCATTCATCTCACTCCCATGCTGACTATACATACACTTAATTTTATACTAAAAATTAAAATAATTTATGCATATATTTAAAAATAAGATGATACTAAAACAATAGTTCTCTGCCTTAGCTGCACATTAAAATTACCCGGGCTACATCCAAATTAATTACATCTTAAGGTCTGGAAATGGGACTGAAACAGCACTAGTTTTTAAAGTTCTCCAGGTGATTACAATAAGCAGCCAAGATTGAGAACCACTGCACTAAAATAATTATAATGAAAAATAGCTGTCCTCTGTCCCATTTCTACTTGCAGCAGCAGTTCTCAAAGTTTGAAGCCAAGATCAGTAGCATTGGCATCACCCATGGACTTGTGAGAAATGGACATTCATGGGCTATACCCCAACCTACTAAATTATAATCTCTGGAGGTAGGGCTGAGTAAACATATTCTAATTCATGCTAAAGTTTGAGAACCACTGTTTTTCTTATAGGCTACATTTCCAACTATGTTTAACTGTTTTCCCTGTATTTACCTCTATATCTAAATAATATGTTTATAATCCTATTTCTTGATTTGATAATTTTATACTTCATCTTTTGACTTCCTGATATGGTAAGTGAGCATTTAGTTCTTTGTACTTTATCCCTTCCCTATATCCTTCCAGTAGAGTTATAATTTTTTGTTAAATCCATAGTCTGTTTACATTAATACCATAAAAATATTAGTCCCTGAAAAGCTAAGATAAATCATGTATATACACTTTTACCTACATACTTACTGTTTTTTCTGGGATTTATAATTGCCTGGTTTGGCCAATTGGTTCATTTATCTATTCTAATTTTTTAAAACTTACTCCACCAGATCTGTTGTATGCCTGGTAATATAATTTTAAAATATTCAACTCTGAGATATTCTGTCCCTATGCCTCTCTTAGCCCTTCATCTTCCTGTTCTGATCTGGACTAACCAGTTTTCTTTGAGTCTGCTATACAGCTGACATTCTGTGACTTGGCATGGTCCTTAACCCCTCTCTCTCCCACTACATCTAGTTTGCAGGCAAATCTGCTACCTCCGTGAAAACGTCTACCAAGGGGCTGGCTGTAGCCCAGTGGATAGGGCACCGGTACACCACATGGGAGGACCCGGGTTCAGTTCCCAGGGGCCTCTCTGATAGGGGCAGACCCCCTGAGGGGGCAAGCTGCCGTGGGTGGGGCAGAGCCGCCGTGGGTGGGGCAGAGCCGCCGTGGGCAGGGCAAAAAGCCACCGTGGGCAGGGCAAAAAGCCGCCACGGGCAAGGCAAGTCGCCCACGAGCAGAGCAGAGTCACCCGCCAGCAGGGCAAGCCGCCTGTGTGTAGGCAAGGCCCTTGCCCACTCACCAGTGAGCTGACTCGGCGCGTCCCCGCAACCCTTGCACCCATACTTCCTTTCAGCCTATTCTCCAAATTGCAACACTTTATATAGAAAAGAATTTAAGTAAAGGTTTAGAACATGGATAATATTTTCATTTGCAGAGAGTCTATGGAGAGTTTTCAGAATGAGATAACAGCAACAGCAAGTGTATGGAGCAAGGAAGTAAAAAGCCAATTTATGGAGATTACGGACAAGGACAATTTGACTGATATACTGAGTTTGTAACAGGGAATTGCTGAAAATAAGATGAAAAGTAAATAAGGTTTTTTGTCTGTTTTTTGTTTTTGTTATTTTGATGTTGAGAAACCTAGTGGATTGTTTGCCTTTTTCTTATTGATTTGTATAACCCTTTATATGTTATGGGCAATAATAATAGCTCTCAGTTAACTAAGGAAGTAGATTTTATTATTATCTCCATTTTTTAGATAGGAAAACTTGAGACCCAAAGAGGTTAAGTAACTTGCACAAAGTCAAAAGACTAGAATGTGGTACAGGTAGGATTTGAACCTCTGCAATCCCATTCAAGAGCCTGTGTTTTAAAACAATGCCTATAATGCTTTACTTATTATATATGTTGCAAATATTTTCAGTTTTTCATTTATCTTTTTAACTTTGTCCATGTTGTCTTTGTTTGTATAGATATTTAAACTTTTACATAGCAATTTTTCAATATTTTGTCTTAATTTTACTCAGTTTTATTTCAAATAAAAATAGCCTTTCCTATACCAAAGGTAATAAAAAATTCTCCTACTATCTTTTCTTGTGAATTTTTATTCTTTTATTTTTAGCTTTCTATTAATCTTGAATTTTTTATTGTATGTGTTTTTGATCTGAGGTGTGGCTCTAATTTCACTTTTCCTCTAATTTAAAATTATTCCCAAAATATATCTACTCCTAAATGAGTTGACATGCCACCTGGCTATAGTGTATATTCAGAAATTTTCCACATTGCTAGGCATTCTACCTATCAGTGATTCACTCTGGTTAAATGGAATTCTTTTAAAGATGCAGCTCTGGATGGGATACGATTCAGTAGTATGAAGTTTACATTAGTTAGGTAATATTGGTTTTGCCTAATACCAAGATGAGATAAATGTAGGAAGGAACTTCATTACTTCTTATAGCTGAATAATATTCCATTGTATGTATATACCACCTTTTATTTATCCATTCGTCTGTTGATGGATTCTTTCCATCTTTTGGAAATTATGAATAACTTTAGCTCTGGAGGTTGAGGGAAGATGTAAAAGAAAAGTTAAATTTTAATGTCGCTTATGGGTGGGAAAAACTATTGTCTTTTGCACAATTCTGGCATAAAAAGGGCAAAATTGTCACTTTTTTGGTGACAGTTATTGAAGGACATCTGGCACCATCTGAAATAATGAGGGCTTGTAATCTGACTCCTTAGTAAGCAAATCTCCAAATTTCTCTGATAAATCTCAGCGTTGGACCAATGGAAAAGCAATAAAACAAAAATAACCATAAGGATAAATAGTCCAATGTGGATCATTTCCCTGAAAATGTGAAACTAAGATAGGTTTGGGAGAAAATGCCAAATCATTTCATTTTCTCCAGGACAACATCATGCATGTACATCAGTGGTCCTTCTGTATAATTTCCCCCCATTGCACCATGTGCATGCTCTGAACAAATTAATGTCCTTATTTGCCTTCACAATAGTTCAGTATGATCTAAAACAGACTTAACCATCTGTCTGTGTTTTCTTCCATTTGCAACATTTGTTCTTCCTGCTGATCTGACT
The DNA here is from genome assembly GCA_004027955.1 of Chaetophractus vellerosus. Classification (NCBI taxonomy): domain Eukaryota; kingdom Metazoa; phylum Chordata; class Mammalia; order Cingulata; family Chlamyphoridae; genus Chaetophractus; species Chaetophractus vellerosus. The sequence goes on along the minus strand of PVKH010049389.1, from coordinate 735 downwards.
GGTTCTTTTCTCTGATTTTTTATTCAGATGGAGCAAGCTGACTGAAAAATATAGTAGCTAGCCAAAAGCAAGTCTCTTGGGCCACAGAAATATAAAATTTACCCCAGCTAGTAATTTTTTAAAAAAATTTTAAACTTTTAAATAAAAGTATATTGCCTGGAAAGCATACCAAGTTCTAACTGGCCTTTTAACCTGCTGGCAAAATAAAATATATGTAAACCAAAAACCATGCTTGGAAGAAATAGAGTTTTCCTTAGATGTAACACTAAGGATCATAATGTCCTGTTTCAGTAATGTTCCTACATTCCTTCTTGCATCTCAATACTTCTAACTGGAATCATTTACCTTCCTCTTGAAGTACATTCTTTAGGTGTTTCCTCAGTGTGGGTCTTTTGGTGGTAAATACTCTCAGTTTTGTTTATCTGATAATAGCTTTATTTCATTTTCATTCTCAGAAGGTCATTTCATTGGGTATGCAACTGTATATCCCAATATCTTCTGGTTTCCATTGTTGTTTTTAAGAAATTAGCTGTCACTTTAATTATGTCTTCCTTGTAAATAATGTCTTCTTTTCTAGTTGCTTTAAAAAATTTTTTAAAAACAATTTATTGAAGTATATCATTCATACATGAACATACATAAACTATAAGTGTAAACATCGTGATATCACAAAACAAACATGCATAACATCATACAGGGCTCCTACACATCACCACCCCCCACCCCCCCACCCCC
>PVKH010049388.1:0-10103 GCA_004027955.1 Chaetophractus vellerosus | reverse complement strand
AGTAGATGAGAATAGCCAATCAGCAAGAAATTTTTGGAAAACTCAGCGCTACAGTGGTGAGAAACTGAATTCTGCAGCATTCAGTAAGCTTGGAAGAGGGCCCCAAGCCTCAGATGTTATTGACCCATGAATACTGTCAGATAATAAACTTGGGCTGTTTTAAGCAGTTTAATTTTTGATAATTAGTTGTGCAGCAGTAGAAAATGAATACATCACCTGTATTATAATCCATAATCATTTTTTATGTTATAAATTAAATGCTTGTATCATATCCTATTTATAAATTTTCTAGATACTTATGACCCCAATGTATATTATGCTTTCTCTTCAATTTTCTAACTCTTAGGCTTAATGGTACCTGGCATGGGTTAGTGGCTAAATTGTTCTGGATTATTGCTGTTTTAATTTTTAGGATATCTTATTAGGAGGTTATCACTGATAAATCATAACCTTTTCATCAATCTTTATTAACCATTTAGTTCATTTGATAACATTCTTACTCAAATGTTTAAATTACAGATTGATGTTCAGATTTTCATTAATTACAAATAGTCTTTTTGCCACTACAATTGTATAAAATCCTGTGTGTGTGTGTGTGAGAGAGAGAGAGAGAGAGAGACAGAGAGAGAGGTGTATGGAAGTTATCTATAGGTTATTATTAGGATGATTTTTCTTTCAAATGGGTATTCAGTGCTTATATATTTCTATCTGAAGTATTAGTAATAGACTTACTGAAATCATTTAAAATGTTTTACACAGCAAGATATTTGTGAGATTTATTTATATAGCCGTAATTGAAATTCATTCAATTTCATTGCCTTTAGTGTTCCATTGTATAATAAACAATAGTTTATTGGCTTATTTCCAGGTTTTGGCTATTACAAATAGTGCTGCTATAAATCTGTCTTTTGGTGAACATATGTATGCATTTCTGTTGGGTATATACCTAGGAGTGGAATTCCTTGAATATGCTGTATGTTTATATTTGGCTTGACTAGATACTGCCAAAAAGTTTTCTAAAGTGGTTGTACCAATTTACACCTTCAGCAGCACATAAGACTTCCAATTGGTGTGGGAATCCCTATAATTTTTGTGTAACATTTATGTAATCTAAGTCTCTTAAAAAATAAAAAAATAAAAAATTACAAAAACAAAACAAAACAAAAAAGAGTTCAAATTGTTTTATATCTTTATCAGCACTTGATATTGTCTTTTGTTAACTTTTAGTAATGCTGGTGATATAGAGTGATATCTCTCTGTGGTTTTAAATTCCATTTGTCTGGTGAATAATTCAGTTAAGCATTCGCCTTTTTCATATGTTCATTGGTTACTTGGAGATCCTTTTTTGTGAAGTGCTCTTTTAAGTCTTTTGCTCATTTTTCTGGTGGATTGCCAGTCATTTTCTTTTTTATTTGTGTCAGTTCTTTAGGTAATCTGGGTATGAATTATTTTTCAAAAATATAAATATTAAATATCTTCTACTACTTTGTGCTTTCCTTTATTAATTGTGCCTTTTGGTAAACAAAATTTTAGATTTTAATGCAGGCTAATTTATTTTTCCTTTAGTTTAGCACCTTTTGTGTTGCATTAAAGAAACCTTTGCCTACTCTAAAGACTTGAAGTTATTCTCTTCTAGAAGCTTTATAATTTTACCTTTCACATTTAGATCTACAATACACCTAAGATTGATTTTAATATATGATCTTTTGGATTTTCTAAATCTGAAAATAGTGGCAAGTCTATTTCTTTCTTTGTGGTCCTTATGCTTTTTATTCCTTTTTATTGCACAGGTACTTGAACCGAATTTGTATACTGATGTTGAATGCACTGTTGTATATGTTGGTTAGTTCAAGTTTGTTAATTGTGTTTGTTAGATTTTCTGTATCTATACCGAGTTTTGTCTACTTATTTTGTCTTTTGAGAAAGGGTTATTAAAATCTTCTATTATGCTTGTAAATTTGTCATTTCTCCTTAGAGTTTTATCAATTTTGACTTGTGTATTTTAAAACTAAATTATTGGGTATATGCAGTTTTATAATTGTAACATTTTCCTGGTGAATTAAACCTTTTATTATTATAGAAATCCTTCTTTGTCTTTAGTAATGCTCTTTATCTTCAGGACTACTTCATTCTGATATTGTTGTCAGGGTGTTTACATTTTGTTTCAGGGTCTCTCTGATTTAGGCTGTTTCCTAGATTCCCTCAATGAGAAAAATAGGTGAATTTTCTCACACTATGGGACAACATAATATATTTAAGTGCAATGCTAATAATACACTATTTTACATGGTGCTTTAAAATCTTTTCATTGCATTTCATACATGCAATATTATTTTAATAATCTATCGCTCTAAGCCAGGCTCTATTTGATGATACTAATATCTAGCGGACTGTAGTCATAGTATTTCACAAAGAGAAATGCCTGGGATACCACGAATGAAAACAGATACTGATAAGTAGGGCATAATGGTAGGTATAGACTGAATATCAGCTCCAGTTATACCCAAAATACTTTTTGCAATTATCAAGTTTATTCCAATAAAATCAGAGCAGTTTTAATATCTGCAAATGAGAAATAAAATCAAGCTGATTAATTAACTAAGACATGAATCAACGGAAGTTTGATTGATGCAAGAAGAGATATTCAGGCAATACCAGAAAAGAAATTATTCTTTATTTGTTCTTGATAGTGGTATTTTTCTTTAATTGAAGAGGACCTGTCTATTTATAACAGAATCCCATGACCTGGCTTTTATAGTGTGTTATATATATTTGTGTTTATGTTCAATGTAATGTAATTATTGTTCTACATGGCTTCAGAAATACCTCATATACTTTAAATTTCTTTGCCTGAATTAAAGAACCCAGCCAGGTATTATTAAAGATAAATAATGCAATCAAGATCATCTTCTGGTGCTTAGAGTGGGCAAGGCCAAGTAAACCACACTCCTTTCAGAATGGTGTTTAACAATTCCTCTTTTTCCCCTGGTGTTTTATTACCATTTTCCATTGTACCACTTTGTCACTTTCATAACATGTTTTCTTCTTTTTCTTCTTTTCCTAGTATCTGCATTTGAAGTTGCCTGGAATAAATTTGCCAAGGGCAACATATCAACCTCTTTCTTGAGAAAAACAAGAGGTCATGGGGTAACCAGATCAAAGGGAACTTGTAAGACCACTAAAATTTTTCTTTAATATTGTTATAATAGTAAGTCTCTTTCCTGAAAACATGTGTGCAAGAGTCAAATTTAATGCTCAATTATAATAACTATTTTAGCCATCAAAATTAACAGTTTGGTTTCTCCTTTTCATCACTTCAATTTTTTCATTTGTGTTTACTCAAATTTATTTTGTGAATGACTTATGTCACCTCAAATCCTTTTTAAAAAATTAGTGGTGTTTTGGGAGCTGATGTGGCTCAAGTGGTTGAGTGCCCTCCTCCCACCAGGAGGCCCTGGGTTCAGTTCCTGGTTCCTCCTGAAGAAACAAGAATAAACAACAAGCAGAACAAATGACACCCTCCCTCCCCAAATTAGTGGTGTTTAAACACTGGTAAGACCAACAAGCATCAATCTTCTATAATACTTCAGAAGACAATGCATTTGAAAAGCATTTTTTGCTCTTGATTCTATAACCTTGTTTTCTGTATAACATCAAGACACCCAACAACTAATTTAGTGTCTTTCTAACCATTTATAGTCAAACTTGCATTGGTGGCTTTCTGAACTTTACAGTACCGAATTTTGAAAGCATGGATTATGTATTTAAATCTTTTCTAATTTTGTATGTGATATTTAGAAGGGAAGATAGATTAAAAGTTCCAAGAGTTGATTGCAAGTCCAACTTTAAATTCAATAGTACAGCTCTTCTAAATAAAATAAAGCATGCTTATAGTACAAAAATGTATGTATAAATTGCATCCTACCTACATTCAAAATAGATTTGAAATGGGTTTGTGGACTTGTTTTCTCTAAGCTTCTTTCATTTAAATTTAAAAATATTAATGGAAATGTATTTATTTTTACACATAGCTTTTTCTTGCATTGCTATTAATATTTTAGTTTTAGTATTAGTATTTATTTTCTATTTTGAGATGTCATACAAAGATTAACATGAATGTATATAAGTAACCCAAGATATCTGGTTATTAAAAATATCAGGAACTTAATTCTAAAATCACAAGAATTTTGTGGAAAGTATCTTGTCTTGCCTGACTGCAACCCCAACTATAATCTCCTCAGAGTCTAGCAATGACTGCTTGTTGGAAGTAGCAGCTACCAAAGCACATTGAGTTGAAGGGGGTTTGGGGTAGCATGGAGAAGGAACAGTAAAAGGCTGACAGGGACACTGAAGCTGCTCCAGAGTCCTTGTTTGGCTTTAGTCACTAACCTCTGAATCTACACAATTTTACTCTCTGCCCTTTTTCCAAAATTATCTTACCTTTGCCATGTGACATATCAATATTTCATTCATTCATGCCACAAAGATTTATTGAATGCTTACTATAGGCCAGTGTATTGATTTTCAGGTGCTGTATCACAAATTATCACAAGTTATCACAAATATGGCAACTTAAAACAATAAAAATTTATTATCCCATAGTTCTGTAGGAGAGTAGTCCAAGCATAACATATTGCGTTCTATGTCCAGGATCTCACTAGGCTGAAATCAGAGGGTCAGCCAGGATTGCAGTTCTCTTCAGGGGCTTGGATTTCTCTTAAAATTCATTCAAGTTCAAAAATTTCAGTTCCGTGTGGATGTAGGACTAAGGTCCCTGCGTTCTTGCTGGCCCTTAGCCAGGAGCTACCCTCAGCTCCTGGAGGTTGCCCAGTGTTCCCTGCCATCTGGCCCTATCTACAAGAAGGTTGTTGCTTTCTTTTAGACCAATTAGAGTTCATGTCTCCAATTTCCTCTTCTGTGATCAGTCAGAAAAAGCTCTGGGTTCTTTAATTCAGGCAAAGAAATTTAAAGTATATGAACCCTGGCTGGGTTCTTTAATTCAGGCAAAGAAATTTAAAGTATATGAGGTATTTCTGAAGCCATGTAGAACAATAATTACATTACATTGAACATAAACACAAATATATATAACACACTACAAGGCTCATATTATTAGGTCAGGCCCATTGGAATAATCTCCCTAATATAAGGTCAACTGATTTGGGACCTTAATGTTATATGCAAAATCCCTTCGCATCAATACTTAGATTAGTGGAAGTATTTGAATGAATGGGAGATGTGTGTACACCAGTGGCCAGGCATCTTAGAGTTCCATCTTAGTATTTTGCCTGTAATAGCCAGATATCTACCATGTGGGACATATCAATGAAAAACAGGTAAAAATCCCAGCCCATGTAGAGCATACGTTCTACAGAGTTTAAGAGAAATATCTTATCATTTCAAGTAGGAGATAGCTAAATGTAAAAGTCATCAGAATGTAAAATACATGTTTTACATTTATTTTTCTAGTATTCAATTACCTATTTTTAACAGATGACCTTTTATTCTGTATGTGCTTATAAATGTGTACATAATGAAAATGTCTCAGTTGTAATTTTACTATTTGAGTACTCCTTTTTTATTTTAGATTCCTGGAGTTTTAGAGTTGGAGGAGGGACCCAAAAGATCATGCCATCCTTTGTTAGCATTTAAGGGTAAGGTAGTTGAAAGTAGACTTTTCCTGTTTATAGTTGATAAAACATAAAGGTACTATTATATGATTTTTGAATGTGTGTACTTCTTTTCAAATGATGACAGATGTGATCATCCTTAATGAGAGTATTTCTTGAAATAGAGCAGAAACTTAAATAGCTAGAATGGGCAGGATACCAAGGAAACAGACTAATCAGGCAGATGGTGACTGTTTCCTAGGGAAAGTCTGAGTAAACCAGTAACTCTGCAGCAGTGATCTGAAAATAAAGGAAATTTGTGGATATGGAAAACAATTTTTTCATATATTTTTCCTTACATTATAGTAAATCGTAATATTTACATACATACTTCAATCATTAGCATTGATCATATGATGAAATTTAGTTGTTTCTTTCATTGTTTCCATTTTATATTAACAAAATTCTGTCAAAATTCACTTTTTCATAATTAACATGTAGTGATGGATTTCCTTTTTTGTTTGGCAAAAACAGTATTTTTATTGTTCTTTTAAAATTATTTAAACCCCTTTAAATGAATTGATTTGTAAAATTTAATAAAACAAATTTCTAACCCACAAGACTCTAGATGTGTTTAAAACTTAAAAAAAAGATCAACTGAAGTGTGTTTGCTAGAAAATGAAATTTTGCATTAAAAAACAGAAGTAGAAAAACATATCCTAACAGGAAACCAGTAACAGAATAAAAACACAAAAAAAGTTTTTCTGGCATAATGCCCTGAAGGTCAACAACCATGGCCAAGAGCATGAGGTAATGTCAGAAATAAGAAAACACCCTGTGTTGGATCCTAGTCACTTGGTCCTAAGACTATTAGTGATGATGTGAAAACATAATCTGTATAGTGAGTTATGATGTTGACATATGTTGCATCTTATTTCTGCCTTATAACACCATGATGAGACAAAGCAGGTATTGTTACCCCAATTTTACAGAAGAAGATACACATTCAGAGAAATTAATTTGCCAAAATTTATAAAGTTACCAAATGGCAAAGCAGGAACTGGAACTGGGATTCTGAATTCAACATACTTTTGGACTTAAGAATAGAACAATAAGGAGAGAGGGTGGCTGTCACTCTCATAGAAAGGAATTTGTTTCCACTCAGCACCTTAATATATAGATGGCCCACAATTTGGTTGTACCGCAGGATCTTATTTTGAGTGACCAATACATTCCAAGACCCTTATGTCAGTTGAAAATCATGCATAATGGCAAACTCCATTATTTGATATGTATTTCTCATACAAACATGGTTTTCACCATGTTTTTTTTTAATAAATAAGGCAAATAAACACTCTAGTAACAATAAGCAACAAAATTAATCACAGAAATGATTTTAAACAATTTAGTTCTCTATCTCTTTCTGCATTTATTTTTTCCTATTGCCCTGAATTTAGGTGTGTTTAGTTTTTGTTTAAAATTTTTTTCAGTATTCTTACTCCTGAATGTTATATTTAATTTATAAAAAGGCTGCTTTGGGGTTAGCATTATAAACATTCTGTGTCTTCAGTTTCTTTCCAAAAGTTGGGAAGAATTTGCATTGTTTCATATAAATTTCCTAGCATGAATGTCCTTGCTTTGTCTCTCTTAGTGTCATCTAAAAAGAAATCAAAAGGAGCAATCTTGAAACAAAGGGAAATGGATGGTTCTTACAAGGAGAGAATCCTTCATGATGATTTCACGATGCTAAAGGTAACCTCCCACAAACCTACAATTTAATTGAGGGAGTATAGGGAAGGTTGAATTTGACAAAAGAGGTAAAGAGGAGCCAACTATTTTTTTTGGGGGGGGGGTCCCTTCAATCTAATGCAAGCACCATCTGGGCAGCTCTCTTAAGGGGCACAGTTGTTCCATACTTTGAGTCTACTCCTGTGCCCTATCAATCACAAAATAAAGGTTATGTCTTGAGAAGAGTAGAATGAATATATATATATATTTTTAAAGATTTATTTATTTTATTACATATCTCCCCTTCCCCCCGCTGCGGCGACGCGCCGAGATTGGACACTGCGCAGGCGCGGCTTTCCCCGCTTGTGGGCGGTCTCTGCGTCTGTTCACGGCCGGCTTTCAGTTCGCGGGTGGCTGGCTGCGTTCCATTCGCGGGCGACCTGCCCTGCCCGTGGCGGCTCTTGCCATGTCCGTGGCAGCTTCTTGCCCTGCCCATGGCGGCTCCGGCCCGCCCATTGCGGCTTGCCACCCTCAAGGCGGTCTGCCCGCTAGGAGAGGTCCCCGGGAATCGAACCCGGGGCCTCCCATGTGGTATGCCGACGCCCTATCCACTGGGCTATCGAGCCGGCCCCCAAGAGTAGAATGAATAGAATGCTTCTGATGTTCCAACATTTATAATCCATATTATATCTGTAGTCTTCTAGAGAACAAAGTTCCTGGTTTATGTAATTTTAAAATTCTCCTTGAGTTTAGGTAGAAACACCAAAATTCTAATTGTTTACAAAAGCATGTATATAAGGAACTCTTTGGTGGAGGCTAATCACTGTTCGGCAGGCCCTTTTCTTTTATTCCTGTATAACCCACTAAACATTACCCAGCACTCTTTGCAATTAGGGATGTCATAAGTTAGCTATACAACTGAATTCTAGTCAATGGAATGTAAGAAAATTGAGATAAATCATTTCTAGACCTGGTCCATGTGGTCCCACATGTCCTTCCGCTATTATTTGCTGGATACTGATGCTCAGGGTGATCTTGGAAGAACTGTTTGGAAGTTGGCAAAATCTCCCTGAATGACTGTGGAGGGCAGAAACCCTCGAATGCCACCTGATAACCTTCTCTGTCCATGTGACAGAGAAATAAATTTCCATTGTTTGAATCATCACACATTTTGGGTCAACTTGTTACAGCTGTTAGGTAGAGTCTACCTTAACTAATTCAGTGCCTTAGAGACACTGCCGCATCAGAGAATAAATTTATGATTTTCTTCTCTTTTCATGAATGAGAACTCTGCTAATTCTTTTCCTGTAGCCCACTCTTCTATCAGAGACTCTTCACTATGGCCTCACCTCTGAGCTTCTCATATCATTTCTGGAGGAATTCAAGCTACAAGTGTTCCCATGTAACTTTGTGTTCAACAGCCCTAATCTTACCTTCTTCATGCTCTTTAACTCAAAGGCCTTGGCCAGTTCAGCTGAAATCTGTCTGAATATATTCCTGGAGGAAGAACAGTCAAAATTTCTGGAAACAATACCACCTTAGAACTCTAGGTGCTAGAGAGACCAGTTACCATGTTTTGGGTATGACTCACCAGAGTTGCAAATACCGTTCTGCTGTAGTCAGGCTGGACTTCCCTGTTTCTCCAAATACCAGTGTGCCTGAGGGGAATACTGGACATATAACTGGGAGAGTGTGGGAACCTTGAAAGAAGTGAGATTTGTGGTCTGGAAGCTGACATTGTAGGAAGATGGGGGTTAAACATTTACACTCTGAGGTATATTAGCTACACTTTTAAAATGGTGAAAGGGCTCCCGAGTTATAAATACAACCAGCCATACGTAGCTCACATAATGATGCTTAAGATTTAGATTGAAAAACAGGAAGGATAGTGGCACTTATTGAGCCATATTTCCAAACTTCTTTATCTCCTATAACAGCTGTCCATCTATGTGGTAGCAGGATGAGACATTATTTGCTTATTCTTTTACTTTTTATAAACTTTTAATCTTAGAAAAAATTTGGGATCACAAAGTAATTATGAAATTTTAAAAGAATTTCTGTATTTACTTCATCCAGCTACTCCAAATGTTAACATCTTACTATAGGACAATGATCAAAACAGGAAATTAATATTAATAAAATTTTATTAACTGGTCTACTGACCTCATTTAAATTTCATCCATTGTACTACTGTTTAAGTTTCCCAGGCTGCTTAAAGCAGATACCATGAAATAGGCTGGCTAAAACAATGGTAATTTATTAGCTTACAGTTTGAAGCCACAAAAATGTACAAATCAAGCCATCATCAAGGCGATGCTTTCTTCCTGAAGATCTGCTGCCTGTGATCCTTGGCTTTTCTGTCACATGGCAAGGCATATAACAGCAGCTGCTGGTCTCTCCCTTTTCTTCCAGTTTCGTTGCTTTCATCTTCTTGTTTCTGTGGCTCTCTCTCTCTTTCTCTCTCTCTCTTTCTCTTTCTCTCTGTTCATTCTACTTATTAAGTTGCATCCTAAATGAGCTGGGTCACAACTTAACTGAAGTAACCTCATCAAAATGTCCTACTTACAATGGGTTTACAACCAAAGGAGTGTATTCGATTTAAGAACGTTTTTCTGGGGTACATACAGCTTCAAACCACCAGAATCACTAATAATTTTTATCTGGTCCAGGATCAAACACTGCTTTTAGTTGCCAAGTCTCCTTAATCTCCTCCAATCTGTGACAATTGCTCAGTCTTTCCTTGTCTTTCATGACCTTGGCATGTTT
>PVKH010049387.1:0-10102 GCA_004027955.1 Chaetophractus vellerosus | reverse complement strand
TTCTCTCCATCTGCTTTTCTCAGTCTGCTTTTCTACTTGAGACCACGCCCACCGAGGGGCAGGGCTCAACGTCTCACTGACGTGGCAGTTAACGCCCTACTCACAACTCAATCATGCCCAGATGAACAGACCAGCTTACAAACATAATCTAATCTATATTTTTGGAATTCATAATTAAATCAAACTCAAACCATTACAAACTTGATATTGAACTTGGTTACATAAATTAATATCCTTGATCTTAGGAAGTGTACATGGAAGTATTATGTGTTAGAGGAGTATGATGTTCATAAAGTAGACAGGTTCATAACGTAGAAAGATAGAAGACAGATGGTGGAAGTCAACAGAACTGCAAAGAGGAAAGGAGAAGATGCTGCTATATGCACTGCCATGTGATGGAAAAGCCAAGGAACTTTAAAGATTGCCAGCTAGCCAGTAGATACTGACCCTGGAAGGAAGGAAGCCGTCTAGCCTATCAAACTGCGAGCCAATAAATTCCTGTTTTTAAGCCAATCCATTGTATGCTATTTGTTTTAGCAGCTAGGAAACAACTACAGATGGACAGACAGGTAGAATGAAAAGGCAAATGTGGCAAAATGTTAAAATTGGTGGATTTGGGTACCTTGGGGGTTGGGGGTAAGTTGGAGTTTTCTTAAAGGGGGTTACATTATTTTTCTTTATTAGAGAAGTTGTGGTTTTACAAAACAATTATACATAAAATAAAGGATTTCCATATACCATCCTATTAGTAACACCCTGCATTGATATGGAACATTTGTTACACTTGATTAACACATTTTTATAATTATACTATCGCTCATAGTCCATTGTTTAACTTAGGGTTCACTGTGTGTAGCGTACGTCCAAGAATTAAAATTTTAAAAATTCTGTTACCATATATACAATCTAGATTTCCCCCCTCTAATCACATTCAGACATATATTTTAGTGTTGTTAATCACATTCAAAATGTTGTGCCACAATCACCAAAATACTTTCATGATTCTGAATAGGAACGCTGAACATTTCAAGCCCAAACTTCCCATTCCCTATCCTTACCCTGTCCCCTGGTAACCTTTATTCTAGATTTTGATGCTATAAGTTCACACATTCTACTTATTCAAATCAGTGAGATCATACAATATTTGTCCATTTGTGTCTGGCTTATTTCGCCCAACATGATATCTTCAAGATTCATCCACATTGTTGCATGTATCAGGATTTCATTCCTTTTTAGGGCTGAATAATATTCCATTGTATGTACATCCCACATTTTATTTATCCATTCAATGGCTGATGGACACTTGGGTTGCTTCCATCTTCTGGCAATTGTGAATAATGCCACTATGAACACTGGTAAGCAAGTATCTGTTTGAGTCCCCTTTTTCAATTCTTTCAGGTATATACCTATGAATTAGTCAGCCGAAGGGGTGCTGATGCAAAGTATCAGAAATCTGTTGGCTTTTATAGAGGGTATTTATTTGGAGTAAAAGCTTACAGTTACAAGGCCCAAGAGTCCAACTCAAGGTTCCTTTCTCACCAAACTTAGCTGCCACATGTTGAAGCAAGATGGCAGATGATCTCTCCTGGTCTCTCCTTCCTTCTTCCTCTTGAGGCTCTGTGGGCCCAGCTTCTTCCGATCTCAGCTGTAGGCTGGCATAGGGCTCATCTCTCTGGGCTTCTCAGCTGCTCTGTTCTCTCCACAAGGTTAGCTTGTGAACAAGGCAAATGGCTCATATCTCCCCAGGGCTTCAGGATCAAAATTGACAAAGTTCTCTCTTCTTCTGTATGTCTTCTTGAGTGAGTGTCTGTTTCTATCAGCCCACCAAGGGAGCAGGGGCTCAACCCTGAGTCATGCCCTACTGATGTGGTCGAATCAAAGCCCTAATTTTGATTTAATCAAGCAAATGTAAAACCTTTGAATTTAATACAATCAAAGAATATCATGTCCAGAAGAACACACCAGTTTACAAATATAAAAAAAAATCTTTTTTTTTTTAAATTCATAAATAACATCAAACTGCTACAACCTACTAGTGGGATTACTGGGTCATACAGTAATTCTAGACTTAACTTTCTGAAGAACTGCTAAACTGTCTTCCACAGCAGTTGCACCATTTTACATTGCCACTAGCAATGAATGATTGTTCCTATTTCTCTGTATCTTCTCCAACACTTGTTATTTTTTTTTAATAGCAGCCATTCTAATGGGTGTGGGTTTTGCATTATTTTGCAACTGTCCTGTAAGTTTGAAATTATTCCAAAATAAAAAGCTTAAAGTAAAAAATCATGTTTGACCTCAACATGTCACCTGTAGAATTGGTAGATAAAGGTTTGATAGTATAACATAGTATTAGTGACAAGCAGGGAAAGAGATTATTAAATACTTTAAAAAAAAAACTTCACATGAATTGAAACGTGTGTTTTCTTTTGTGTTTGGCTTCTATTGCTTACCATTATGTTCATGAGCTTCAATTACACTGATGCATGTTGGAGTAGTTCATATTCATTACTATTGTTCCATTTATGAATATACCACAGTATTGTCATTTAACTGCTGAATGGACATTTGGGTTATTTCCACAATATGGCTGTTACAAATAACGCTTATAGGTATAGCCTTGTATATGTCTTCTGGTGCATCTATGCACACCTGTTCTATTTAAGAAATCTTTGCCTACCTCAAGGTTATGATGATATTCTACTGTTACCTTTTATTAGATTTTATTGTTTTACATTCATGTTTAGATCTAAAACCATGTAGGACTGATGTCTTTATGTGCATGGTGGGAGATAAGGGTCAAGACATATATTTCCCCATAACTATAACTTCCCTAATAAAGACTATAAAACATCTATTTAAAAGACCATTCTTTCTCCACTGCTTTACAGTGTAACCTTTGTTATGAACTATGTGTGGGTCTGTGGGTGTATTTCTGAACTGTTTATGCTGTTCCATTGTTTATTTGATTGTCCTTGGACCAATTTTAATTATTAATAGATACGTTTTGATAACCAAGTGGTATAATTCCTTCAACTTTGTTCTTTTCCGATTGTGTTGCCTATTCTCGCCCTTTGTATTTCCATATATTAGAATCAGCAGGCCAATTTACATGAGCACACACACTCTCACACGTAAGTCTGCAGGGTACTTTATTGGATTTACATTAAACGTATAAGATTTGGGGAGAACTGGCATCTTAAAAATATTGAGTCTTTTTCTATGAACATAATAGATTGCTCTATTCATTTAGTTCTTCTTTAATTTGTCTCACTAATAATTTGTATTTTCTAAGTCCAGGTTGGTTGTGCAATTCTTTCATTACATTTACAGCTAGATGTTTGATTTTTTAAATGCTAATACATAGCTAATATAGTTTTTTAGTTTTTCATTGTATAAAAATTTAAATAATTTGAAATTTTCATTTTCTATGCACATAAAAGGCAGCATTAAGAAGCTGAATAGGAAGCCACAGACTGGGATAAAGCATTTGCAAAACAATATCAGACAGAGAACTAGCATCTGACAAAGGGCTAGGATCTAGGGAATGTCTCTAACTCAATAATAAAAAGATAAGTCAATTAAAAATGGGAAGATTTCAACAAAACTGACACAGAGGAAGAATGCCTGATATCATTAAACATCAGGAAAATGAACATCAAAACCACAAACAGCTATCACTACAGACCCACCAAAATACCTAAAATGGGAAAGACTGCGAACACCAAATGTTGATGACATTGTGGAACAACTGGAACTCTCACACACTCTTGATGGGAATGAAATGTGGATTCTTTATCAAACCAAACAAACCTACCCTATTACTCAGCAATTCCACTGCTGGTTAGTTATCCAAAAGAAGTGAAAATATGTATTCACCAAAAGATTTGTGCAAGAGCATTCATAATAAGTTTATTTATAATTGTAAAAATCTGGAAACGTGTCAGGCATCCCTCAATAGGAGAATGGATAAGTAAACTGGAATATAGTCATACAATGAAATATTACTTAGTAATAAAAGGGAATAATTACTGTTACAACACAGATGAATGTTAAAAGCATTAAGGGGAAGCGGATGTGGCTCAATCAATTGAGCTCCTGCCTACCACATGGGGGGGGGGGTTGCGGGGTCCCAGGTTCAGTTCCCAGTGCCTCCTGGAGAAGACGAGCAAGACAGTGAGCTGGCATGACAGGCAAGCATGGCAAGCTGACACAACAAGATGATGCAACAAGAAAACACAAAGAGGAAAGACAATGAGAGACCCAACAAAACAGGGAGCTGAGGTGGCTCAAGCGATTCGGTGCTTCTCTCCCATATGGGAGGTCCCAGGTTTGGTTCCTGGTGCCTCCTAAAAAGAAGACAAGCAGACACAGAGTGCAAACCGCAAACAATGGGGGGGGAGGGTAATAAATAAAGAAAATAAATTTTTTAAAAAGGCATTAAGATGTGTGACAAAAGCCTTATATAAAATGGTACATACTGTATGAATCCATTTATATGAAATTATAAAAGAGATGAAACTATCCCATGGAAGAAATAAATCAGAAAAGTTGTTACCGCTAACAAAGTGAGGGAAGGAACTGACAGAGAAGGAACATCTGATGGTTAAATTCATGTGTCAACTTGGCTAGGTTGTGCTGTCCAGATGTTTGGTCAAGTAAGCACTGGCCTGATTGTTACTGTGAGGGTATTTTGTGGATCTAAATCATTAGTCAGTTGATTACATGTATAGCTGATTACATCTACAGTCAACAAAGGAGACTGCCTTCAGCAGTGAGAGGAATATTCTCAGCCAGTCAGTTGAAGGCCTTAAAGGGAGAATTGAGGGTTTCAGCAGTCAGAAAGAAGACTTTCTATCTCTACCTCAGCTAGTCAGCTCTCCTAGGGAATTCTGTCACCAATGAGTTCCCAACTTGAAGACTGTGCTATGGAATTTGGACTTGCCAATTCTCACAGTCACGTGAGCTAATTTCTATAATAGAATTGGCTCTGTTTCTTGGGAGAACCCTGACTAACACAGTTGTTGAAGAGGGTGTATCACTGGAAAAATAAAAAACAAGAAAAACAAAATGATTCTGATATTTAGTTACCTATACAACATGCATGCTCTGGAGTCAGCTAAACGAAGTGGTTTGCTTGTAAAGGTTAGTAACTGATTCTCCAAAAAACAAAGGCATGTATGTATGTAAATTTATTATAAAATTTGCTCACATAACGTATTGTAATAAAACACATAACACTATTTATTGTAAAATCCTTATAGCCAATTTATTCTCACATATGCCTTCATTTATTTTTGCCAAAAGCATGTATGTCTAGTCAAACTATTATTGATATTCAAGCATGATCTGACAAATGAAGTTGCATTTCAATGTACTCTTTTCCCAATAAATGCTGTCATTAAATCTGGTATGTGATATACTGTTAAACTTTTCTTCATATTCATATAGATTGTAGTCCCTAAGCTGAGACCTTTTTCACGTCTTTCAGCTTCAGTACTAATTGCGACACTGTATAATGTAATTTGTAATAATGGCTGTGTTTATTAACAGTTCACAGAATTCCTGAAATTTTAATAATCTGCACTCATCAGCCAGTCGACCCAGCTCTAGCACAGCAATGGATTAGTTTGAAATGGGTAACGAACTTCTCAGGAGCCAACTCAAACAGGTAGGTACCAACAGTTACATGATTCATAGTGACTAATGGCTTCCTAACCAGGGATCATTTAAGTTAATACTTCAAAGTACTAGTGCATCCCTACAGAAGGTGCTATTTAAGTGTTTGTAAAATAAGATAAGACTTCGACGCAAAAGACAGAAACAGGTTCATTATTGTTCAAATAAAAATTTCATTTAGTGGAATATAGAAGTTTATGTCAGAGAAGCCAACAGCAAGAATTAGCATTAAGCCATATGACTCTACCATCCCCCAATTGTGCTCCTAGGTATTTACACAAATGATCTGAAAATTTATGTCTACAAAAAAGCCTGCACAGAAATGTTTACAGCAGCTTTTATCATAACTGCCCAAAACGGAAAGCCACCAAAATGTCCTTCAATAGGTGAATGGAAAAACAAACCATGGTATATCTATACAATGGAGTATTATTCAGTGCTAAAAAGAAATAAGCTATTAAGCCACAAAAAGACACAGAGGAACTTGAACACATATTGCTAGGTGAAAAAAGCCAATTTGAAAAGGCAACACACTATATGATTCCAATTATATGATATTCTGAAAAAGGCAAAAATACAGAGACAGTGGGCAGGAAGTGAATGGGGGGAAGGATGAATAGCTGACGCACAGGGCATTTTTAAGGCATTAAAAGTATTCTGTATGATACTGCAATGATGGATGCGTGGCATTATGCATTTGTAAAACCCAGTGAACTATACAACACAAAAAGTGAAACTTAAGGTAAACTAAGGCCTTTAGTTAATAATTTATCAATATTGGTTCATCAATTGTGACAATTTGAAATTATTTTATGAATCCTCAAAAGAGAAAGATTATGTTTGTGAACTAATCCATTCTGTGGGTGTGAGACCCATTTGATTGGACTAGATCAGTGAGGCATGACTCAGGTTGAGTTGCCACCCTTTTACTGGAGCTGATATAAACAGACACACAGAAAGAGACACATAGGAAAAGGCAGCTGCCATATTTGATCCTGCAATGTGAGAGAAAGGACTCCAGTTTCTCCCATAGCTTAGCTACAAGGAAAGAAGCCCCCAAGAAGCTCAAATTGCTGAGCCTAGGGAGAGATAAGCTATATGGCTTTATGCTTGCTGTTGAACTCGGGAAGAAAGTGGAGCAGCCAAAACTGATAGAGGAGGCCCGGAAAGAGACAAGCCCTATGCCTGACTGCCCACAGCTAAGCTCCAGGAAATGGTAGATTCTGGAGGGGAAGGGAGAGACCTTGTCAGAGATTGGTGGCCATCTTGCTTTGCTGTGTGGCTGGACAACAGGATCAGCAGTAGCTGACTTTGGTGAGAAAGTACCTCTGATAATGCCTCGATTTGGACATTTCATGGCCTTGGAACTATAAGCTTTTACCCCAAATAAATGCCGATTATAAAATCCAACACATTTTGGTACTTTGCATCAGCAGCCTTTGGCAAAATAAAACAATTGTTAACAAGGGTACTAAAAAAATGAACTGAAACAACCTCAATGTCTATAAACAATACTTCAAAGAAAATGCTGCACAGCTATTTCAAAAAAACTCTGTTGATACTTCACAGTAAATTATAGAGTGAGAAAGACTTTAAAAACAGTACATATGATTCTCTTCATGTAAAATGATTAATTATCCATCTATCCATCTACCTACCCACCCACCCATCATCCTCTTCCATGAATGAAGAGAGAGGAGCCTGGAAAAGGAGGTTCAAAATGTTGAACAATCTAGGTAGAAGATTTTCAGAAAATTTGTTTTCATGCCTTTAAAAATTTTTTTTACAATGAGAATACATCATTTTTATAAATAGAGAAAAGACAAATAACCTATTGTGGAAAATGCATTGCAAAAGCATGGTGAATGGCATCTGGGTATAACTATCAACTATCTCTGAAGACTTGGCAGTAAGATATAAACTTACTGATGGTCTTGTCTCACTCTAAACACACCTCACTGTTGCAACCAATTTACCCCTTACATAAAAAATCAATACTACCCTTGTTGCTGCCCATAAATTGGAGATCTACCTTCATGAAGTGGTGAGGTCACTCAGCTACTTTTCTCAGGGTGTTTTTTTTTAATGACACTTGATTTGTCTTATAGGATCT
Organism: Chaetophractus vellerosus; assembly: GCA_004027955.1. NCBI lineage: Eukaryota > Metazoa > Chordata > Mammalia > Cingulata > Chlamyphoridae > Chaetophractus > Chaetophractus vellerosus. The sequence goes on along the minus strand of PVKH010049387.1, from coordinate 2,310 downwards.
AGGCTCACTTTGTTTTTCACAGCATTGTAGGTGCTCAACTATGATGAGTCAGAGACTCTCCTCCAGCTCACAGATGGCTGTAAAGGAAATGGAGCCAGCAGTCACATATCACATACAATGGAGAATGTGCAGAATATTGGCAGACACTCAAGAGAGCCCAGCTCACTGTTCAGGAAAAACACTGCTGCCTTTTGCTAATCATCCAGACCTAAACATATTTTCCAGTGTCCTAACATTTTTAGTTATGTGATCGTGTGACCTTAAATAATTGATGTTCCTTGAGGGTTAAGTTCAATGTCCACCTGGTCAAGCCTTATTCATTCTTCAAATTTCAGCCCCAGTTTTACTTTGTAGTTGTAGCTTCCCTGTAGCCTCCCTCAAAAGACCTAGAAAGAGTCCACTGCTTTTCTATACCTTACACCCACCCTTTCACTCATCATGTATAGGTCTCCATAACTGGATAGTGAGACTAAGACCGCACATTGATCTTTATATCATCAATACTTGGCACAGAACCTAAAATATAGAAACAGAATAGGTACAATAAGGTTTTGTAAAATGAATGGAGATACAGTCACTCTGGAAAGTTATTTGACAGTTTTTTATGAAACTAAACATGCAACTATCATATGATCCAGCAACTACATCTCTAGATATTTATCCCTGATCAATGAAAACTTGTATCTACAAAAAATCTGCATATGACTGTTCATAGCAGCTTTATTTATAATAGCCCCAAAACGGAAGTAACCCAAATGCCCTCTAATAGGTGAATAAACAAACTATAGTATAACTGTATCATAGAAAACTACTCAGCAATAAAAAGGAACACACAAATGATAAATGTAAATACTTGGATGGATCTCAAGAAATGAGTGTTGAGTTAAAAAAAAGTGAATTACTGTGGCAGTTTGATATTCTTTATGAATTCCAAAAATAGATATTGGGTTGTATTTGTAAACTGGTCTGTCCCTCAGGGCATATTAGATTATATTAGATTCAGAGGTTTCACTTTTACTTGATTAAATAATGATTAGATAATGAGGTTTTGATTGGGCCACATCAGTAGGACGTTGAGTTGCCAGCCCCTTGGTGGGTAGGGACTCACAGAGAAACCACACCACAGAGAAGGGAGTCTGGAGTTTTAATGCTGGAGCCTGGGAAGTAAGCACACAGAGGAGCAAAGGCTCAATCAGACACAGCAGAGGCACCGGGAAGAGAGGTGAGCTGTTTGCCTGAAAGTCTACATACAGCTGGCCTTGTGGAGAAACAGAGAAGCTGAGCCCAGAGAGAAACAAGCCCCGGGAAGAGAGGAGCCCAGGAAGCCTGAACCCTTGGCAGATGTTGGCAGCCATCTTGCTCCAACACATGGCAACAGACTTCGATAAGGGAAGTAACTCATGCTTTATGGCCTGGGTAACTGTAAGCTTCTACCCCAAATAAATACCCTTTATAAAAGCCAATAGATTTCTGGTAGTTTGCATCAGCACCCCTTCTGCTGACTAATACAATTACATTCCATATTATTCCATTTATAGAATGTCCTTGAAATAACAAAATTATAATGAATAACAGTTTAGTAGTTGTCAGGAGTCAGGGACAGGGAGAAAGAGATGGATGATGCAATAAAGGGGTAACATGTGGAAGCCTTTTGGTGTTGAAGAATTCTGTATCTCATGGTGATGGTTACACAAAACTACATGTGATAAAACTGCAGAGAACACACTCTCTCTCTCACACACACACACACACACACACACACACGAGTCCATGGAGAACTGGTGAAATATGAATAAGCTCTGTGGATAGTACCAAGGTCTTTTGGGAGTGTACTATAGCTACGCAAATGTTACCATAGAGGGCAACTGGGTGAAGGTGCAAAGGACTTGCCTGTATATTTTTTTGCAACATCCTGTGAAACTCTAATTACATCAACATAAAAAGTTTAAAAACAAAACAAAATGAATGTAAATGTCTACTGAAAATAGAGGTAACTGATTTCTCTAAGCTAGACTCAGCCTTTTGACTTATGTACGAAAAAGAAAATTGGAAGAGAAAGAAGGTTAAAAGCATGCTATATGAATAATATCAAGATAAATAATCCTACTTGGAAATGAGATAAAGGCAAAGGAGAAGCCTATTTTGGGAGACTCATTATATTATGGGGGGAATATGTGGGGAGGGATACACCTGGGGCATGCCTCAGTAGGTGGAGACCTACACAATAACTGAAAGGATACTGAATTCCCATCCTGGGAAGTCCTCCTACATTCTCTAATAGAACAGCAAGAATCCCCTGAGTACACTGGC
>PVKH010049386.1:0-10104 GCA_004027955.1 Chaetophractus vellerosus | reverse complement strand
AGCGGGCAGACCGCCTTGAGAATGGCAAGCCGCCATGGGTGGGCCGGAGCCGCCGTGGGCAGGGCAAAAAGCTGCCACGGACAGGCAAAAGCCGCCACGGGCAGGGCAGGTCGCCTGCAAATCGAGCACAGCCAGCCACCCGCAAACTGAAAAGCCGGCCGTGATGGAAGCAGAAGCCGCCCACAAGCGGGGAAAGCCGCGCCTGCGCAGTGACCAAGTCTCGGCGCGTCGCCCCAACGGGGGAGAAGGGGAGATATGTAATAAAAATAAATAAATCTTTAAAAATAATAATAATAATAATAATTGTCATGATCACAGGTGGAATACAATCAGTTGTAGCCTAATATGTGGTTGCAAATCTCTTTCAGCACACATACTGCTCAAAAATTTAAGAACTAACTGAAACAACTCGAAATCCACGTGGAAAACAATGAACCTAAATTGTTTTTCCTCACATCATTCACTAAAATCAACGTGACATTGCTTATTCCTAAACATCAAAGCTAAAACTAGGGGCCGGCTCGATAGCCCAGTGGATAGGGCGCCGGCATACCACATGGGAGGCCCGGGGTTCGATGCCCGGGGACCTCTCCTAGCGGGCAGACCGCCTTGAGAATGGCAAGCCGCCATGGGCGGGCCAGAGCCGCCGTGGGCAGGGCAAGAAGCTGCCACGGACAGGGAAAGAGTCGCCACGGGCAGGGCAGGTCGCCCGCGAATGGAGCGCAGCCAGCCACCCGCGAACTGAAAGCCGGCCGTGAACGGACGCAGAGACCGCCCACAAGTGGGGAAAGCCGCGCCTGCGCGGTGACCACTCTGGGCGCGTCGCCGCAGCGGGGAGGAAGGGGAGATATGTAATAAAATAAATAAATCTTTAAAAATAAATAAATCTTTAAAAAAAAAAAGTTAAAATTATTAACGCTTCTGGAAGAAAGCATAGAATATTTCCAAAATTTTGGAGTAGAGAACAATTTCTTAGAAAAGACACAGAAAGCACTAACAAAACAGTGATGAACAGTACGACAAATTTAAAACTCATCAAAAGTCAACATTTAGAAAATGAATAGGCAAGCTACAGATTTGGGGAAAACATTCACAATTCATTTTTCTGACATTCTATATTCAGAATATAAAGAGCTCTTATGAAAACAAAACTAATTTTAAAAGTAGGCAAAGACTTGTATAGGAACAAATTCTACAAAGGAAGATTGGCCAACAAGCAGATGAAAATTGCTCAACACCAGGAAGATTCAAGTTAAAGCAACAATGAAATACCATATTCAGTAGTAAGACTAAACTTTAAAAGTCTGACAACACCAAATACTGGAGAGGATGTGGAAAGAAAACTCTGATACACTGCTAGTGGGAGTGTAAAATGGGTACAGCCACCTTGGAAAAGGATTTGACAATTTTTTTTTAAGTAAACTTTATTCCAACTTCAAAATATAAAAAATTTCCCTCTCAGCATTGCCTTCTCTGCATGCCATAAATTTTGATAAGTTGTGCTCTCGTTTTCATTTACCTGGACATATTTACTAATTTCTCTTACAATTTCTCCTTTGACCCACTGATTGTCTAGGAGTGTGTTGTTTAGCCTCCACACACTTGCCATTTTCCCCTTTTCCCTTCTATTATTGATTTCCAGCTTCATTCCATTATGATCTAAGAAAGTGTTTTGTATAATTTCAATCTTTTTATATTTATTGAGACCTGCTTTGTGACCCAATATGTCATCTATCATGGAGAAAGATCCATAAGCACTTGAAAAGAATGTATAACCCACAGATTTGGGATGCAATGTTCTGTATATGTCTGTTAGGTCTAGTTCGTTTATCATGTTGTTCAAGTTTTCTGTTTCCTTGTTGATCTTCTGTCTAATTATTCTATTTAATGATGTGACTAGCATGTTAAAGTGTCCAACTATTATTGAAGAGACATCTATTTCTCCCTTCAGTTTTGCCTCACGTAGGGGCACCCTGGTTAGATGCACAGAGATTTATGACTGTTACTTCTTCCCTGGTGGATTGTCCCTTTTATTAATATATAACAGCCTTCTGTATCACTTCTAACTTTTTGCATTTAAAGTCTGTTTTGCCCAATATTAGTATAGCTATTCCTCCTCTTTTTTGGTTACTGATTGCATGGAATATCTTTCAGCTGATTTCTATCCCGGGATCTAAGATGAGTCTATTTTAGATAGCATATGGATGATTCATGTTTTTTATCCATTCTTTCAGCCTACTTTTTTGATTGGGGAATTAAGTCCCTTTATATTCAATGATATTACTGGAAATGCATTATTTACTTCCACCATTTTATTTTAGGCTTTCATATACCATATCTTATTTTCATCTATCTTTTTACTCTTTTGGTTATCCTTTCTAATAGTCTTCCCTTCCACACTCTCCTCCAAGTCTCTCCCTCCTGTCTTTCTTTTGGGCAGTAAAGCTCCCTTTAATGTTTCCTGCAAAGCCAGATTCTTTTTCACAAACCTATTTTCGGTTTATTTGTGAATATTGTAAACTCACCTTCATATTTGAAGGACAATTTTGCTGGATACAGAATTCTCAGCTGGCAATTTTTCTCTTTCGGTATCTTAATTATATCATACCACTGTCTTCTCGCCTCCATGGTTTCTGATGAGAAATCTGCACTAAGTCTTACTGGATGTACCTTGTATATGATGGTTTGCTTCTCCCTTGCTGCTCTCAGAATTTTTATCTTTATCTTTGGCATTTGACATTCTGAGTAGTGTCTTTGGAGTATTCCATTCTGATTGGAGTATGCTGTGGTTCTTGGATATAGAAATGCATTTCTTTCATGACAGTTGGAAAATTTTCAGGCATTATTAACTCACCTCTTTCTGCTCTTTTTCCTTTCTCTTTTCCTTCTGGAACTCCCAAGACACGTATGTTGTTGTACTTCATGTTATCAGTCAACTCCCTGAGCCCCTGCTCAATTTTTTCCATTCTTTTCCCTTTCTGTTTGCTCTCTTCAACTGTTCTATCTTCTGTGTCACTGATTCTTTCTTCATCAAGTCTGCTGTTTTATGCCTTTAATTTGTTTTTTTATCTCATCTATTGTGTCTTTCATTCCCATAAGCTCTGTTATATTTTCTATTCAGGTTTTCAGATTCTTCTTTTGCTTCCCCAGTGTCCTCTTGATGTCATTATCTCTTTAGCCATATTGTCTTTCACCTCATTGAATTGATTTAAGAGATTTGGATGAACCTCATTGATTAGTTATCTCAAATCATGTCTCATCTGGGGCTTTGATACATTCCTTTACTTCGACCATATCTTCCATTTTCTTAGTATGCTTGTAATTTTTTGCTAATGTCTAGGTGTCTAATTATGATGGTGAGTTTACTCTGATGCTCAATTTCTCTCTCTTGCATAGGGATTTAATGGCGAACATGTTCTAAACCCTAGAACATTTTTCCAGGCCATTTCTGCCTGTCCTCTAGCTATTTTTCTGGAAAGAAGTGAGTCCTATGTACCTCTAATCCTTCATCTTCCTGGAAATCCCCTGGCAATTTCTTATACAATTAAGCATGTACTACCGTTTGACCTTGCAAGCCCACTCCTAGGTATTTAACCACCTCCCCTCAAAAAAGGAGGGTGGGAGAAAAAAAACAAAGAATACGTATCTCAACAAAAAGGTCTATACTACAATAAAACTGATTATTACACTCACACACACACCAACTCACACACAAGGGAAAGAAGAATCTAGTATGCCTAACTTATCTCCATAGCAACAGGGTCTTAAAAATCCTGTTCCCTCATTCTAACATCTAACAATCCAGATATCTGAGGCTCTATTTGGTATTTATTTTTGTTCTCAGTGGAAAGAGAGAGACTTGATTGATCATTCTCAGTGCAAGAGACCCTTCTCTGCTTAGGAGTTCATTTAAACCACTTGTTGAACTACAACATTCCAGATAGTAAGAACTAGTTCTTACTTTTCTGCACTTTCCCCATGTTTAGGCCTTTTATCTGATGAATGTCAAATACATTTGGGGTGAATAAATTATTGATTCAACCTTTTTTTAAAAATTAGGGCATATCATTGTATGTACATGGTGTGCTAGATACAGGTAATACCAGCTTGCACAAAAGCCAATTCTGTGCCTCTTCCCAGCTCCTTGCTCAGTGACCTCCTATTGGTAGCAGGAAATTGGCCACAGCACAAGTATTTACCCCAAAGAAATGGGAAAATGCTAAAAATCAGGGCTTTTTCCCCCAGAGGACCAGTTTATAAGCATACCATTGATATCTCAAAGTATAAAAAAAGAAAGAAAAGAAAGGAAACCTGGAGGACCCACAGAGGTCAAGCAGTTAATATAAATGAGTAAAGTTTGCCAGATATAATGCAATAAGGAATGGCAGGGAATATAGGTCCAATGTTACTAGATCATAGTGTTTTAAGAGAAACCAGACATTTAGATTTTCATATAACATCCCCAATACTCGAATGTTAAATATTAAATTCAAAAAATTTTTAGACCTTGTGTTGACCAAACAAAGCATGTCAGAGGGCTACATTCAATAAACACCAAGTTAATGAACTTACTTTTAACCCAAATCTCTGTTGCATTTTCAATACCCTGTACCTTCACTTAAAATTGTTCCTTCTACCCGTAACAACTTCCTAACTGTTCTCCACCTACTCTTGGACTCACCAATTTCAGGTAATTAGTTTATTCAAAAAGGTTAAAATGCTATTTATATATGCTAGAATTTCATGTAATCCCCAATTTGGATTATAGTGATTTACTATAAGTTTCCCCATTCATTAACACCCCCATTAAAACCCTTTGTCTGGTTCATATACCAGCTCAAACTCACTGAGATGTCCTCTTGCCATTCCCTCTTGGAACTAACAACTTTCTTGTATCCTGAGATGTTATCAATTATAAAAAGCACAATTGTCTTAAAATCAGATTTTCAAGGAAAAATAAATGATTTGAAATATACAACTTAAAAGTTCTCAATATTTGTAAAATTATTCTACCAGGAATGCCAAAATGTGAGTAAAAAAAGATGCTGCTTAGAAACAAGGAAATGTATAGCTTTTATTATTCATTATCTATACCAGGATTTTAATTTGTTTTAATTCATACAGACTGTTAGAGAAGAAATTAACTTTAGATACACTTTAGTCCAATTCTCTCCTTTCTCAAAAGGAGAAACTGAAGTCTAGATTAGGGGTATGATTCTGAAGTTACAGGGTTGTTGGGTGGAATAGGGATTCCAACCTTCACCTCCTGATTTCACCACCATTGCTCTCTCCATTACTGAAGCAGACACGTGTTCTAATCCAGTTTCAGGCTTTACCAAAGTACAAGTTTCATAGCCTTCCTAAAGCTCAGTTTCCACATGTACAAAATGGAATAGGGTGGTTAATATCTACACATAGTTCATTGTGAAGTATAAGAGTAACCAATGCAAAGCATCTACAACAAGAGGCACAAGAAATAATGGCTGTCATTATGACTAGGCAATGTAGCTATGTTTTCTAGATGCACATATCTCCTCTGTCCAATGGACTATGAACTTCTTGAGAGTAAAAACCATCCTGATCAAGTATTTGTGAGTGCCCTTCACATATAAGGGCTAAAAAGTATTTGGTATCAAATCATTACAGATGCTGCTAAATCTGAATGCTGGGTCTTTCTCATCCTTTATTCAATTTTTCTTTTTAAAAATATTAATTGATAACCTATTACGTGATGCCAAAGAGCAAAGTTGCAGCCATAGAGATGCTCTTTGACAGGTCCAATATAAAATACTATGACATGGGAGCAAGAAGCAAAAGAAAAGACCTGCACTTCTATGGCAGAGCCTTGGTATCAAGCCTTGGCATTCCCCAAAGAAGCTGCACAGTGGATAACTGTGCCTTGATGCTGGAAGGACAAAATAACTACAAATGAATCACTGTAGTTTTCTTCAAAAGACTTTGGGAGGGACTTCCAAGAAGATGGCGGCCTAGAAAGACATGGGACTCTTTTCTCCCCAAGAAAAATAGCTAGAGGACAAGAAGCAACAGCCTGGAAAAATATCTTCTAGAGTTTGGGACACCAAGGGAAGACTAGACCCCACCCAAAAGAGGGAGGGGCAAAGAAAATGAACCATGATGGCAAAACTATGAGTTAAAAGTAGCAGCCACAGCTGCTGACACCTGCCCCACACTATAGACACATTTAAATTCTCAGGCCTTGGGGGCTAGCAGCTATAGACAAAGGGGGCCCCAGAGATCCATCTCCCCAGGAAAGGGTAGAGAGAGAAACAGCCTAAGGCTGACTCAGCAATGACCCACAAATTTGGTCTGCTGTGTCCCACAAACCCTTACAGGCTCAGTAGGGCTGTGCCATTGTTTGCCTTGGGAGCCGGCAAGGGACTAAAGAGATCCAACCTTATCAATCAATCTCCCTTTCTACTGACCAGGACTGGTTGATGAGAATGCAGAGTGGAGTGGAATTATTTTCCTACTCAGGAAAAGGGACAGGACTGATGGCAAAGGCTGGAGAGCTGCATCTGAGAATGTTTGAATTACCAAGCTCTTAGCCTCCAGGCAGGATCCTCTATTACATTGATTCAGTCCTTGTTGCAACAACCACACTCTGACCAGTAATAGAACTGAGAGGGCTAGCAAAAAGCACCAATGCTGGCACATCAAGAAAGTGCATGTGAAGAAGTTAAAAGTAAATAAGTAAGAGAAGCTTTTTCTGACTTTACAATCTCCCTCCCCAGGGGCCTACAAAGTGGGTCTACAGAGGCCGGCTGTATAGCTCAGTGGATAGGGTGCCGGTATACCACATGGGAGGCCCCAGGTTCGGTTCCCAGGGACCTCTCCCAGCGGGCAGACTGCCTTGAGAAGGGCAAGCCACCATGGGCAGGCAGAGCTGCCATGGGCAGGGCAAAAATCTGCCACGGACAGGGCAAAGCCACCGCGGGCAGGGCAGATCATCCGCGAACGGAGCACTGCCAGCCACACGCAAACTGAAGCAGAGCTGGCTGTGAATGGAAGCAGAAGCCGCCCATAAGCGGGGCAAAGCTGCCTGCGCAGTGACCGGTCTCAGCGCGTCACCGCAACAGGGGGAGACAAAGCAGACAGAGAGGAACACAGGAATGGACACATAGCGAGAGCAAGCAGAAGGGGGGGGGGATGTAATAAATTTAAAAAAATAATAAATCTTAAAACAAAAAAACAAAAAAACAAAGTGGGTCTACAACCCAATAATTGGCCCAGGGTTCAGATTTGAACAACTAACAGGGACAATCCTAAAGATACAGAACAGTTTGAACCAAAAATTTAAAAAACAGCAGTAACACACAGCCTCCTGCAACTAAATCCCTATGAAAGAGAGACATTGAACATCTGAGTAATTTCACTATCCTAATCAGATGACTAGACATCAGCAAAAAAATTACAAGCCATACTGAGAACACAGAAGAAATGGCCCAAGAAAAGGAATACATCAAAGTCCCAGAAGAGACACAGGATTTGAGACAATCACAGAGATGCACACAAATTTCCAAAATCAAATTAATGAGTTCAAAGACAGTATGGCTAAAGAATTAAATGACATCAAGAAGACATGGGGTCGGCTCGATAGCCCAGTGGATAGGGCGCCGGCATACCACATGGGAGGCCCCAGGTTCGGTTCCCAGGGACCTCTCCTAGCGGGCAGACCGCCTTGAGAATGGCAAGCTGCCATGGGCGGGCCAGAGCCGCCATGGGCAGGGCAAAAAGCTGCCACGGACAGGGCAGGTCGCCCGCGAATGGAGCACAGCCAGCCACCCGCGAACTGAAGCAAGAGCCGGCCGTGAATAGAAGCAGAAGCCGCCCACAAGCGGGCAAAGCCGCGCCTGCGCAGTGACCAAGTCTCGGCGCGTCGCCGCAACGGGGGGAAGGGGAGATATGTAATAAAATAAATAAATCTTTAAAAAAAAAAAAAAGAAGAAGACACTGAGCGAGTACAAAGAAGAATTTGAAAACCTAAATAGTAAAGTAACAGCTCATCGGAAGGAAAGACACGATAGGTAAGAAAAAACATATTAGAGACATACAACAGTAGATTCAAAATGATAGAAGAAAGAATAAGTGATACAGAAGACAGAACAGCTGAAATTGAAGAGAGAAAAGAACAGAGAGAGAAAGGAATGGGAAAAAATTTGAGCAAGGGCTCAGAGAGTTGTATGCTAACATGAAACACAACAACATAAGCATCATGGGAGTTCCAGAAAGAGAAGAGAAGGGAAAAGGGGCAGGAAGAATATTTGAGAAAATAAAAGCTGAAAATTTCCCAACTATCACAAAAGAAATGAACTTACATGTCCAAGAAGCACATAATATGCAATCAGAATAAATGCAAATAGGTCTATTTAAAGACATATACTATTCAGAATGTCAAATGTCAAAGATAAAGAGAGCAGCAAGGGAGAAGAAAACCATAACATACAAGAGACGTCCAGTAAGACTTAGTGCAGATTTCTCATCAGAAACCATAAAGGCAAGAAGACAGCAGTATGATACAATTAGGATACTGAAACAGATAAACTGCAGGCCAAGAATTCTTTATCCAACAAAATTGTCCTTCAAATCTAGAGTGAGCTTAAAATATCCACAAACAAACAGAAACTAAGACAGTTCATATAAAAGAATCCACCTTTTCAGGAAATATTAAAGGAAGCCTTACAGCCTGAAAGAAAAACAGAGGAGACAGAGGTTTAGAGGAGAGTTTAGAAGAAAGAATAGCAGAAATTATAACCAAAAGTGTAAAAAGTCAGATGAAAATAAGATATGATATATGAAAAACAAAAAATAAAATGATAGAAGAAATAATGCATTTACAGTAAATACACTGAAAGTGAATGGATTAAACACCACAAGCAAGAGATATAGAATGACAGAATGAATTTTTTAAATGAGCCATCCATGTGCTGCCTACAAGACACTTACCTTAGACCCGGGGATACAAACTGGCTGAAAGAGAAAGGTTGGGAAAAGATACTGCATGCAAAAGAAACCAAAGAAGAGCAGGGTCAGCTATACGAATATCAGACAAAACAGACTTTAAATGCAAAAGAGGAAGTGGCTGTGGCTCAATTGGTTGGGCTCGATTCCGGGGGGCCTCCTGGTGAAGTTAAGCTGGCCCATGCTGTGCAGTGAGCTGACTCAGCAAGATGAGGCAATAAAGGGAGACAAGCAGACACAAAAAAAATGCACAGCAAATGGGCATAGCAGGCACAAGCATCAAGGGGGGGGGATAAATAAATAAATAAAAATAAATATTTAAAATTAAATAAATAAATGCAAAAGAGTTATAAGAGCTACAGAAGGACTTTATATATTAACAAGAGGGACCATCCATCAGGAAGAAATAAAAGTCATAAATATCTTTGCATCTAACCAGGTTGCCCCAAAATACATGAGGCAAACTCTAGCAAAACTGACTGGAAAACAGACAACTCTACAATAATAGTTGGAGACTTCAACATGACACCCACATCATTAGATAGAACAACTAGACAGAAGATCAACAAGGAAACACAGAATTTGAACAATATGATAAATGAGCTAGACCCTACAGACATATACAGAACATTGCACCCAAATTCAGTGGGTTACACATTCTTCTCAAGTACTCATGGATCTTTCTCCAGGATAGACCACGTGTTAGGTCACAATGCAGTTCAAGAAATATAAAAAGATTGAAATTATAAAAAGCACCTTCTCACAACAGCTATCCTGGGGAATGGAGAGAGCCTGCAGCTGCAGGCAGGATAATCTCTTCCATCATATCCACGGGATATAAGCCCCCTCTCACTTGGTGGTGGAGGGGACATCACCATCCTAGACTCCTCGGGATTGGGGGAAGAGCTATAGACTAGAGTGGACTTGTGGGTGTCCTGTATAGACTTGTTGTGATTCATGCAATGGAAGAAATTACAAAATCATGTGGAGCCAGGGGCCACTGGACACTTTGGGGGCAGGGAGGGAAGGGCAGTTGTAATACAGGGGCTTCTTTGGGACTTGGGAATTGTCTTGGGTGATGTTGCAATGGAGGATATAGGCCATTTTATATCATCATGTATCATG
>PVKH010049385.1:0-10107 GCA_004027955.1 Chaetophractus vellerosus | reverse complement strand
CAAAAATAATAAATAAAAAAATTAAAAAAGTAAAAAAAATAGAAAAATTTTTATTCATTGTGTCTTACGTCACTGTAAGATCTGTTGTCTTTTATATACAGTGGCAATTTCTTCCATATGTTCCCCCAGTGTCTTATCTTTTTTGCTTTATCTTCAAAGAGGCTTTAGGTTACAGAAAAGTCACATAGAAAATATAGGGAATTCTCCTATACCCAACCCCTTCCTCCTCTCCCATTCTCCCCTATTAATAACAGTATACATGTTTATGGTACATTGGTTATAACTGATGCACAAATATTGAAGCATTGCTACTAATCATGGTTCAATGGTTTACATTATTTATTTCCATGTTTACTGTTTTCCTTTACTAGAATTTAAGCAACATGGAACAGAAATCTTAGCCTAAAACAGTGCATAAAGGAAACTCAATAAATAATTGTATATGAGTGAAGTAAATGTTGTTATTTAACCCACATTTTAAAGATGTGAAAACTAAGACTGAAAAAATTAAGTAATTTTCTTAATGTCACAGATAATAAGAGGCAGAACTGGGATATGAACCCAAATTTATCTGATTTGGGAGCCCTCTAATCCTCTATTTTATTATCTCCTTGTAGAATGGATTAACTGGGAGCTGTGGAGCAGAAACCCCACTCACAAAATTGAATGAAGAATTTGTTTCATAGGTATATTGCTTTGGAAAGAAATTCCATGGCCATAATTTGATGCTCAGAGGAGTTCTTGATTCCCCACATTTTAAGAATCACTCTTTCTTTGGTTTCTACCGGGGCAACTCACAATCTTAGAAGCTCAGCACAACATGGGAAGTTTAAACTACTTGCAGTCTAAACGTTATATTACGCATTCCTGAAAACCAGCACTTGCAAACACTTAAGTAACTTTTTTGGGTTTAATACTCTTTTACAGGCTATTGGACGTCCATATTTGCCTCCATACTGGTCTTTGGGATTTCATCTGGGTCGATGGGGCTATAATACCATAGATGTGCTGAAAGATACAGTTAAACGTTTAAAACAATATGATATTCCTCATGTAAGTATACCTTCAGCATTATGGTGGGAATTGAGAGGAGCGAGTAAATTGGAAAGCCTGGTAATTGTACAGTAATGTAAAAATATACGTGTGTATATGTATGTATATATACGTGTATGTGTATATATATGTATATATTTATATATTATAAGGCTTTGAATGGCATCATTTTAAAGTATTATTCCTTCAGTTTCCAATAAAGGAATTAATTTCATTCTCCTCGTCTTTTTGGATTATCCAAAACCCAAACCCATATTTAAATTTCAAGTTAAAGATAGTCTCTTATTAGCTCCTTAAGATTCTTTGACAATATTTGTCTGTTTTTCTCATGTTCAAAGCTGATATCCATGTTGCTCCTTTGTACAGGATGTTCAGTATGTTGACATTGACTACATGGAACGTCACTTGGACTTCACATACGATAAAACTAACTTTGCTGGTCTTCCCGAGTACATTAAGGAACTAAAAAAAGATGGAATGCATTATGTCATTATTTTGGTAATTTCTTTTGAAGATCAAATGAAATATTTTAATTCATGTTTTCTAAGCATTTCTAAATATTATTACCATTAATTTATCAAAGAGTAGAATTTCCAGCACTATTGTATTTTGGAAGAACACAATTTTATACAAGATTTGATGATACATTTTGTATTTTATTAAAGGGTAAAAAGTTATAAGCAAGTTTTTATCTTATTCAGGTGATACAGAAATATAATCAACAAGTAATGAAAGAATTCATTAAGGGTTTTGAAATCCAGTGTTCTTTCTAGAAGAAAATTGAACTATAGATAGAAAGAAAATGTTTTTCCATAGTTTGTCAAGATTTGAAGACCTGGCTATAAAATCCTAAACAAAGAATAATATAGTTAATGAATGAATGCAATGATTCTTCGGCTAAAAGAATCTTTCCTCCATGCTGGGAGTCAACATTATACACTTAATGCATTTATAATAGATAAGAAAAGTCATCTTTGTAACTACTTCTAGGAGCATGAATGTTCTAAAAGTTGGCTCACAAGGAGATGCTTGTAACTGTAGAGAAGAGAGATTTTAAATTTTATGAACTGATTTTTATCTCTTATTTTAATGTAATGATAGCAAATGTGTTACAATTCCTATACAACATAATTAATGGTGTTTGAGGTTTATGGACAGAGTTTATTCTAATTTTGTAAAGAATAACTTGTTATAAATCAAGAACCATTTATTTGTTACCTAACTGAGATACTTTAACAAAAATATATGAAAAAATATTTAAATATAAATATATTATAATAGTTAAATGTTTAGCAAGAGAAACAGGTTTGGAGTAGGGCCTATAAATATATGTGGCAAAAATAGAATATGAATCATAGAATTTTTCCACCTAGTATCATTGATTTATAAGAAGGACAGTGACTTTTAGAGTTTCTCTACTATACTCCTTCATTTAATGGAAGAGAAGCTTGGGCCCTTCAAAATTAAGAGGTCTCTAAAGTGAAAGCTTTTCCTTTTACTTTAATGGTGGTATGTTCCAAGAGAGATATGAAGTTCCCTTTTTTAAATTTGCTGGGCATTTTTGCATTCAATGTATAGTATGTTTAAATCTGAATGCTATTTTGCTATTTTATACACTATTTCACCTTGTTTGCTCTGGTTTGAGCAGTTAATAAAGTCGTCACTAACATTTCTAGTTAGTGGTAATAAGACAAACAGTAGTTGAGAGATATAAAAATGGATTGAGAAAAGAGAAAATGGGTGAAAATGACAAGTGGGAACCATGTATCTGAGATATACTTGTTTAAATGAAAAGTCTACACTGATTCTTAAAATGATAAACAGACCATGTATCTACCTTATGAACAAGGTTTTTTAAAATTTATTTTAGTGATTTACTTTTATTCATGTAATATTTCTATTTCTCTTTGCAGATTGTTTTAATTTAAAATTGTGGAATTTTTACTTCTCTTGAAATGTATTTTTAGAAATCTTATTTTTAAATAAATATTTTTTAAAAATACAAAAAAAAAGTAAGTGGATTACCTTGGCTTTTTGTAGCAGCATTGATGGTAGAATCCAAATTTCTTGGGAGAGTTTTTCCACCATTTTACACCTTTATCTCATACAGAACACTACAAACAAACAGGAAAGGTTCTATGCTAAGGTAGCATTAGTATTAGATTTATGTACTCATATAATTTTTCAGTAAAATAAATTAGAGATTTTAATTAGAAGCAACTATTACATTCTTAAATTGACATCATTTGGGACTACATTTTGCATCAGTAAACAGTAACAGAAATAGTTGTATCATACTAAATAGATGGGAACACCTTAATGTATACATTATAAAACACCCTGTTTGTGTGAATATTAGAGGTTCTTATTTCAAATGTTTTTGGCACATTTACATTAAATATCAATGTTCATGGGAATTTGCAGGATCCTTTTTTGACAAAAGATGAACCACACGGTACTTACAAGCCATTTGAACTTGGACAGGATATGGGAATTTGGGTCAATAACTCAGATGAAATCACACCAGCCATTGGCAAAGTAAGTACCTTCAGGAAGAATAGATGACAACCTCCTTCTGTATTTGATAAGTAAAATACTCACAGAATCAGTGAATTGGTATCACCTGAGTTTAGTTCAAGAAAATTATGTGCAATTTCTCCAGCTGTGTTGACTCCTGTGTATTTGAAGCATTGGCCTGGACATGACTTTTTAAAAAATCATTAAGTCCCAAAGAATTGGTAAGAAATTCAAATGATATGTTATTACACAGTGAAGCATATCTTGAAAAGGCACACTTTTAATGATTATGCCAAGATAATGCTATTTAAGATTATATTGTAAAGTTAAGTTTATGTAGATTGAAGAATGACACATACAAAATGTTTCTTGAAGAGGAAGCTGCTCACTTTTTTCTTTTGCACAATAGAAATATTTTTAATGCTTTTGCTGATTCTCAAAGTAGGACATTATAAAAAAATGTATAATACTGATTTATAAAAAGTGGAAAGTGAAAGACCTTCTTTAGTCACAATTCCCTGAATTATAACTTTTATCATTTCAGTGTTTATTCCTCTAGATTTTTAAATACATATAATCATATTTTACATAAATGGGGAAATACAATATTAATGTTTAAAAACTTCTAAAACTGTAACACTATAACATACCATTGTAGACATCTTTCCATGTAAGTACATATAAAACTACCTCACCTTTTTAAATATTTGTGTAGTATTCCATTGTTCTCATGCGGGAATATTGATTTAACTAATCCCTAAAGATGGATTTTTTTCCTCACATCTTAATTGTTTCTATAAACAATGCAGTAGTGAACATGTTAGCAAATATGTATTATATATACTTGTCTAATTATTTCCATATTAATTTATTAAAATAGAATGATACACCAAAAATGCACATTTCAAATTTTTTACATATTGAATATGCCTCAATGTACTTGAGGCATATACTTGAACCAACAGTCATAACAATACCTGTTTATCGAGACATTCCTCAACATGGGGCAACCAAAAGCTAAACATCTTTTCTTGTATTTCAGTTCTTTCATTATTAAAGAGGTTAAGAATCTTTCTTTACTACTTTTTTTTCTTTTCTTTGCAAAAAGTCAGTACATATTCTTTGTGATTTTTCTGCTAGTAAGTTTGCCTTTTTCTTATTGATTTTTTTTTTTTTTAGGAGGTACCAGGGATTGAACCCATGACCTTATACATGGGAAGCAGGAACTGAACCACTTGAGCTATATCTGCTCCCTTTTATTCATTTTTAAAATATAAATTTTTTTCTGTATGTAATTCCAAATATGTTTTACACTCTTAGTGTTTGAACCCATGTCTTGTGTTTTTGCTGGATAATTACTTTTTTTTTGCAGCCAAATATTTTCATCCCTTGTGATTTTTGCCTTTGGTATCATGTTTCAAAAGGCCTTTCTTCACTCAAGTTTGTAAAAATATATTCCTATATATTCTTAGAGAATTTTTAAGTTTTTAAACTTGAAAATCATGAATCCATTAAGTTTATTTTTATGTATTATGTCAAATGGTAATATAACTTAATTGCTTTCCACATGGATAGGTAATAGATCAAATATCAACTGTTGAATAATTCAGCATTTCCCCACTACTTTGAAATATTATCTTTATCATATACTAATTTCCCTCATTGACATGTATCTGTTTCTTATCTCTCAGTTTTGTGGCATCGCTCTGTTTATGCATTTCTGTATTCAGTGTTGTTTTACTTAATATTCGTTTAAGATCTGTTTGTTTGGGCTTCTTTTTTTCCTACAACTCTTTGCCGTTGCCATTCATTTATACTTACAGATGAAATATAGAGCCAAGTTACAAACATCCTTTTGGACTTTTGTGTTGAACTGCTTTAAATATATAGATCAATTTAGAGAGACTTGACCAATCTATATAACTCTGATTCTTTCAATCCTCAAATATTGTATACCTCTCAATTTTTTGTGTTTTCCTTTGTCCACTTCAAGAATGTTCTATAATTTTCATTATATTATTCTTATGGCTCCTGTTAAGACCATAGATATATTTCAGTTTTGTAGCTATTGTAAATGTAACTTTTACATTTCCTAATCCCTATATCTGTATTGATATAGATTTATGTGTGAAGATGAAGTGGTGAAATTATAATAGAAGCATAAGAAAATAGTAATTTCATGCCCAATTCCATGGATGAGCACTGGACTAGGATGTGGGATTCTACTTCCATTCCAGCACTAACTTGTTATGTGCTTGTACTGTGTACTTGGTTAAGTTATTTACTTCATTTGACTTACTTATCCACTGTAGGCCTGGCCTCCAGGAGAGTCAGTGTATCCAGACTATACCAACCCCAAAACAGCATTATGGTGGACCCAGATGTGTGTGGAATTTAAGAACATTCTTGATTATGATGGGATCTGGATTGTAAGTCTTAAATTATTATTTTTCAACATTTTCAAAACATTTTAGGGTGAAAAAATGAAATGTTTAGCCACCTTTCTTTTTTCAGGTTTGTAGCGAGCCTTAGCAAGTGGAAATTCTTACATGCTCTGGTTCAATTCCTCTAATGCACTAGTGGAGGTTAGAGTTACTTCCTCGAAGACTGGCAGCATCTGTGTTTGCCAGCTGGACCACTGTTTCCTCTTACTCTGAATGAGGCATGTTTATGCATTCATCATTGCTTATACCTACTCTGAGAAGGAAATGGGGAGGCAGGAGTTGAGGAGATAGGCTGACAAACAAGCTGTAGTGTGGCCATGATAGATAGGCTGACAAACAAGCTGTAGTGTGGCCATGATAGGGCAAGCACCGATGCAGTGGGAACACAGATCAAGGACATTGAACTCAGATCTTAGGTCTGGGATCGTCCAGGAAAGCTTACCAATAGAGGTGATGGCTAAGATGAGGACTGAGCAATGAATGGGATTTAGTTGAGTGAAGCAGGATATGAGTGTGGGTGGAAGAGTTTCAGGTAGTGGGAACAGCATGTGCAGGAAGGGAGAAGAGGGTGTCCCCAGGGTGGTACTGATCTAGTACTATTGGGCTAATAGCCATTTGTGTGCCTAACAGCTCTGCTCTGTTAGAGAGACACTTGCAAACAAAATCATGTGGCCAGAAGATTGAGTAAGGATTAGAGAGTTCCCGCTACTTAACAGAGGGACATTTTTTTCTACATGCAGCAGTTTGCTGTTGCTGTGCCTTTGCTCACATTGTCCTCCCCATTTCTTCTCATTTCCACATGTTCAAATTCTATGAACCCATCCATATGTGGCCTCCATACCTAATTCCCCAAAAACCTTCACTGAGACTCTTACTAGAAGCAATCCCTCTTTTATTTCAACAAGTATGTATTGAATGTCTGCTCTGTGCCAGGAGGCATTGGGGAAATACTTAGAAAAATTCTCGTCTTCATGGAGCTGATGTTCTAGTGGGAGATACAACAATAAACAATACAAATAACTAAAAATTTGGCATACTGGATAATAACTGCTAAAGAGAAAAATTAATCTGAGAAATGGGACAGGAAATAGGGGAATTTAAATAGGGTTGGAATTTAAATAGAGTTATTAGGAAAAGTGATCATTTGATAACAAAATGAGAGGCTAAGCTCTGGAAATATCTGGGAGAAGGGAATTCCAGGCAGGGAGAACAGCGAGTCCAAAAGTCCTGAACAAGAAATATTTTCCTAGAATTTTCCAGAAACAACAAGGAAGATAGTGTAGCTAGAGCAGAGTGATCAAGGCAGACAATCCGTAGAGAAGAGTCAGAAGAGTGTCAAGATAGTATCACAAAAGGCTTCATGGACCAATTGTAAGTTTTTTTTGACATTTACTCTGAGTGAGATGGGAAACAAGTGAAGGTTTAAGGAAGAGGTTTAGAAGGACCCCTCTGGTAATATATATTGAGAATAGACTCTAGGAAGGCAAAAAAGGCAGTGGTAAAGGAGAGGAAAATCCAAGTTTTATGGAGACCTATACAATTTGGACTGCTCTTTTTAAGAAAAAAATACAAACCAGAAAACTAGCTATGAAAGTCTGAAGGGATCATGCTAATAGGGGCTATGAAACTTAAGTTTCTTTAGCTTCCACATAAATCTACCTCTGAACTGCTGTAGAAGAGGGAGACTTGTTAAGAAGCCATTGCAACAATCTAGGCAAAGGCAATGGTGGCATAGACTGGGATAGTGGCAATAGAGCAAATGAGACACGGTCAGATCCTGCATATACTGGTTTACAGGATTGGTTGACAGATTAGATGGGAGCTGCAAGAAAAAGAAATTAAGAACGATTTGTGTCCATAGCCATTGGAAGAATGGAGTTGCCATTTACTGAAACTAGTGGTATCTATTCCTGTTCAGTATCATTCACATACTTGTGAAAATGTTGCTGGCTTGCCAATCAAGTCTCTTTGAGACCAGAAACATTATCTTGTTTATCGCTATGTCTTGTAGAATTCCTATCTTACCATTTACAGATTTAGATACTCAAAAATGTTTGCTGAATTAGTGGTCTTTATGTGTTCTGTTCCCGCAATGTGAAGTAAGAAAACTATGCCCATTATTACTTATTGAGTTTCTATTTTTATGTAAGGATATGAATGAACCATCCAATTTTCGAACGGGACAGCAGCCAGGCTGTGCAAAGAACAATCTAAACTACCCACCCTATGTTCCTGGTAAGTAATCTCAGAGTGCCAAATAATTCTGAAACACTTTTACATGTACGGCGGAAAAGTCTCTTTAATGCACTGTTTGTTTTAGGAAAGTATACATTTCCTTTCATGGCTCACTGAACTAGGAATAATCTAGAAAACTCAGAACATGTATTTGTACATCCTGCACACCTATGATGGCGAGGCCTTGGAATGTTTGAGAATTGTGTCCTCATTTGTCCTAGGAGAAACCAGGGATTTCCTTCCTTGGATATCCTTATAAGAAGGGTGGGGAGCTAGATTTGTTGGTGATCTGTTAAAGCTGCTTCTTCTAGGACTGAATTCTTCCCTCTTGCTAGTAGTTCTGTTCATCTTATAATTCCCCCAATTTTTGCTATTTCTGTAACTAAACATGTACAATCAAAAATGCTACAAAATGGAAAAGTTGTGAAGACTGAACTGGGAAGTGGAGTTTTACAGTTAAACTAAGAGAAGCTTACTCTTGGCTGCAGACTTCTAGTTTGAGTGATTATAGCCCTTCATTTACATCTCCTTTCCAATTACAGCCATTTGCAAGTCCAATGATTCAGTTCCACTGAAACCAGAACAAAAAGGAAAAGCAAAACTGAAATAACAAAACTCAGTAAAGGAAAGGACTCAGCTAAGAAAACTAAGGGAAGAAACTGAATAGGGGGGAAGAAAGGTGACAATGAGGGATTGAAAGGAAGATGGTGCCAGAGTAGCTCAGGCAGGGCACAGTTCTCTTGCAAAATAGTGGAGAAGGTTAGAAGTTATCTGAGGGAGCCTCTTTGGGGACCGGCAGACCAGGAAAGTGCTGTGTGCATCACGCAGGAAGGACTGGGGACAGAGAGACAAGAGGCCAAAGGGAAAACCATGAGATGCTGCCCATCCCCCACCCCTTAGAGAAACACCCTGGTAAAACCTGCAGCTGAGTGGCCAAAGAAGATGGGAAAGGACGTATTCCTCACTGGGAAGAGGTAGGGTGCAGCTGAGGGCTGGCTGTGATTTCTCTTTGGCGAGTGTAACCACCATAACTTGAATCACTGGTTCAGAAGAGCCACTTAGTGGAGGTTAAAGGATTCATCACCTTGGAAGGGTTTCCTGAAGCATGCCATCTGCTGACCAGCTGAGAAAGAGAAGGGAAGCAAGGCTTGTCTCTCCTGTTTCTTTTGCAGGCACTGTAGATCTGGTCTAGCCACCGTTAGTGGTTCTCTTCCTCTCTTTTGATAACTTAAACAGAGCAGTCTTAAAGTTTTAGAAAAAAAATTAAACCAAAAAAGAAGAGCTGTGAAATAAAACCACTAGGCAGGAGAGAGAAATTAATCAACAGAGAAGCACCAACATAATCAGATGCTTGGATATCAACAAAAGATAACAAGCCATACTAAGAAACAGGAAGATATGGCCCAGCCAAAGGAACAATTGAAGAATCCAGACGAGACACAAGATTTAAGACAACTAATCAGTGATGTTCACACAGTCCTCCTAATCAATTTGAGATGAAAGAAAATATGACTAAAGAGATAAAGGGTATTAAGATGACACCGAGTGACCAAAAGAACAATTTAGAAGACTGCGAAAAAATAACAAAGCTTACAGGAATAAAAGACAATAGATAAGATTACAAATACATTAAAGGTATATAACAGCAGATTTTAAATGGCAGAAGAACAAATAAGTAAAATTGAGGGCAGAACATCTCAACTTGAAAAGATAGAACAGATAGAAGAGTGGGAAAAAATTGAACAGGGTCTTAGGAATTAAATGACAACATGAAATGCACAAACATACACGTTATAGGTATCCCAGAAGGAGAAGAGAACAGAAAAGCAGTAGAAAGAATATTTGAGAAAATACTGAC
>PVKH010049384.1:0-10081 GCA_004027955.1 Chaetophractus vellerosus | reverse complement strand
TTAAGTCCTACAATACAAGGGTAAAACAGAAGAAAGAGCAGTTAAACTTGCCAGTTGGGCTTGTGGAAGGCTTTCCACAACAGATAATAAAGCTAGACCGTACACATTGATGATCATAGAAGCATTAATCACATAGAAGTAACCCAAGTGTCCCAACAGACGAATGGCTAAACACTATGTGGCAAATATATACAATGGAATGCTATTCACCTATAAAAAACGTGGAGTTCTGGTGCATGCTACAACATGGGTGAAACTTGAAGACATCATATTGAGTGAAATAAGCCAGATACAAAAGGAAAAACACTAAACTACCACACCCATATGAAGTAAGTCAAATAGGCAAATTCATAGAGTCAGAAATGGGTTTAAAAAAAAGCATACAGCTTACCATGAGCTGAGTGAGGGAAGAGAATGGGGAGTTAATGTTTAATTGGTACATAATTTCTGTTTGGGATGATGGAAAAGATTTGCCAATGGATGATGACGATGGAGGCGCAACTTCGTGAACGTAATTAACACCACTGAATTGTGTACTTGAAAAGAGATAAAAGGGGAAATTTTAGGTTGTCTGTAAGTTACTACACACACACACCCCCCCACACACACCCATGGAACTGTACAAGACAAAGAGTGAACCCTTATGTAAATAAGGGGCTAATGTTGATGGCATAATTATAATAGCATTGTTTCATCCATTGCAACAAAGGTCTCACCCTAATGCAAAACGGCAATAACTGTGTGTGGGAGGGGGGTACATATATGGGAACTCTGTACTTTCTATATGATTTTTCTGTATACTTACAACTGCACTAATTAAACAACAACAAAAAAAGATGGGTCTTGGCTATTCCTGGTTGGGAAGAAAAGACATTCCAGGCAAAAGAAATTGCCAGACATCAATGCAGAGTGCAATGAGAATTCCGTTTCTCTCTCCTTTTTAAAAAAAAAAATTATGTAAAAAGCAATGAACAGTATGCACTCTTGTACTCTTGATAGTGTTGAAGCAGTTAATATTCTTATTTCAAAAATAAGCTCCTGTTTTTTTCCCCTACCTTAAACACAGCAGAAAACAATACAAAAGTAAAATGCAATGATATTACAGGACTGTACAATAATATTAACTTTTTTTTCTTTGAAGTTTGAGTGAGCATTGAGATATAGAATATTGATTGGGCTTTGGGCAAATGTGTGTGGGATTTTGGGGCTTGAGTGAGAAATTCTATATGTGACCAAAAGAATTTGGTAGATGTAGCTGATCCCAGTAAATAAAACATTTACACTGAGCATAAAAATGAATTAATTTACCCAGTTCCTACAAGGCTTGAAATGGATTCCAATGCCCAACACATTCAGTTTCATTACCAAAACCATAACACAGGCAAAATATTTTTAAAGTGGTCTGAACATTTATAATCCACAAAAATTAAATGTGAAATATGGATTCAAGAATCATGCAATCATTTGCTAAGAAGTAATTGATTCATCTTTAGCAACTGTTTGGCAATAATTTTTTAAAAATATTATTTGGGGGGAATACCTTTCTTTTTAACCCAGTGTAGTCTCCTTACTCTTAAGGTATCTGAGCAATACGATGAAAAAAGTTAATATTAAAAACAATGTTGAGGTTTGTGCTCAGTATCCTGTGCCTTGGAAGCAACAATACCATGAGTTCTGACTTCCAATTCCAGCATAAGGGGAAGAAACCCAATCCAAGATCTCCATTTTCCCACTTTTTAATTATGCCTCTGGCATCTCGGTGGCAGTAGTCCAGGAGAGAAAATTGAAAACTGAGCTTGTTGAGCCTTCGGCTTTCTCAGCCTTGCTCTCCTTGTGCTAGTCCCTAGTGTTTGGAAACACTTGGTAGAAGGCCCAGTTAAGACTGAATGGATCACAGCAGTTACCACTGCTGCTGGGACAGCTGCAATTGGTTATCTAGCTTGCAAAAGATTTTATGTCAAAGATCACCGCAACAAAGCTACGGTGAAACTTCACATCCAGAAAGACAGCCCCCAAGGTAGTATATGCTTTTGACATGGAGATTTGGGAGATAAACCTGTGTATGTCATGGGTGTATATAAAGCATTACATTCAAGAGACGTGATATTATGTCACATCTTGGGTGAAGATCCAAAAAGTTCCCACTTTGTGGTGGGAGTCACACAAAACACAACAAAGAGACGGGAGACAACATGGGACCTCTGATCATCAAGAAAAAAGAAACTTAAATAGACAGTTTGTATGCTGCAACTAACTGTCATAATGTTACCTGACTGCTTAATTAGAATGAATACCACCTCTGTCTAATTCACATCCCCTAGGTTTTAGATGTGATATAATGCAAACTGCAGCTTTCACATTCACAGCACTTGCCTTGTTGAAACATCCCAGTGCACATTTATTTATTTTTTTTTTAAAAAAAGGAAAAACCAACCTCATGGCTTGTGGGTTATTTTGGTCTTGTAAGGAACCATTTCTTTAAATTTAAAATAAGGACTTTAGAATATAATTGTATGTTCAAGTTAATGTATTAAATTATTCTCAAAATCATGTATATGCAGGTTGTTTTGCAAGTTTCAAAGAAAAATTATCACCTCTTCATATTACTTAGTTAACCTAGACAGTAAATTGGTTGATATTAAACTACATTAATTTCTAAATATAATCTAGGAAAAATCTTGTTATGACTTTGATTTTTTTCTTGACAGTGGTAACGACAGTTAAGAAAATGTGGCTTCTGTGTTTTTAGTTTTCAACCAAAACACACCATGAACGTCATTCTGTTTAATTATGAGTGAGCCAGGTCGATAATGAAGGGGTGATTACTTCTCTGCACTCATCTTCATGGATATTTAATTGATCCATTAAAGGAGCTAATAGTGGAAATTTAGAAAAAGTGATAATAGATTTATATATATACATGATATATATTTAAATAAAACAGATTATTTGAATTTGGCAAAAGTATTCAAACAGGTAAATGCACCCATTATTTCTTTTAATATAATTGAATTCTCATTTCTAATCAATCACAAGTTTCCTCTTGCTAAAGTCCAGTTACCTTGGAACTCGCAGGAATCCATGAAACTAGATAATAATGTTCCTATATTATATATATAATCAGGGGTATTTTTAAAATATATAATTGTGTATTACAGTATTTATATAGATAAGGTTGATATCAAAATTGTGTCACTGGTTTCAAGTAGCCTTTTAAAGGCACCTCATAGGCCACAAATCTAAAGCTCTACAAATCCTGATTCTACCTATCAGATTCTTAGGGGGAATTTTCTCCATGCTCCTCTCCCCTCTCCCATCCCCCCTGTTTTTTTTTTTCCCCCTTAAAGTATGACTGGATCAGCAAAAGGTAGTTTAAAAAAAAAACAAAAACTTCCAAAAACTACTTTCCAAAGTTTCTGATAAAGGGACAATCTTTAGCCTGATAAACTAATCTTTCTTCTTTTTCTTGAGGTACCAGGATTGGGGATTGAACCTGGGACCTTGTATGTGGGAAGATGGCACTTAACCACTGAACCACATTAGCTCCCCCAAGCTGGCTCCCTCATCTGTTTGCCTGTTTTTTGTTTGTTTGTTTTTAAGGAGGCACCAGGAACCGAGCCCTAGACCTCCTGTGTGGGAGGTGGGTGCTCAACTGCTTCCGCCACATCCGCCTCCCTAAACTAATTTTAAATTTGATATTTTGGGGCAAGTTGTGGGTTTACAGAAGAATCATGTACAGAATGCAGAGTT
Organism: Chaetophractus vellerosus; assembly: GCA_004027955.1. Taxonomy (NCBI): domain Eukaryota; kingdom Metazoa; phylum Chordata; class Mammalia; order Cingulata; family Chlamyphoridae; genus Chaetophractus; species Chaetophractus vellerosus. The sequence goes on along the minus strand of PVKH010049384.1, from coordinate 6,331 downwards.
CCCATGTATCACCCTATTACTAACACCTTGCATTATACTTGTTATAATTCATGACAGAACATTTTTATTATTGTGCTATTAACTGTGGTCCATCATTTACAATCGGGTTCTACTTTAGCATTTTGATAGTCCAAAATAATTAGGTAAGTGTATTTTCAGGTTCATGTCAAAATTCTATTATATGCTTTAGATCTAGAATTCTTTAAGTATATTATAACTTTTTCATGTTACATAGTTCATCTAAAAAGTAAAATGAACGTGATTAAGTTAATATGAAAAAAACAACAAAAACAACAAAACAATGTCAAGAGAATTGTGGAAAGATGGCAGAGTAGGGAGCTCCAGGACTCAGTCCTTCCACAAAAACAACTATTAAACAGGCAGGAGCTGTCTGAAACAACTACTTTGAAACTCCAGAGGCCACAGGAACACTGTACAGACACCCAAGGAAAATCAGGAGGAAGAGGCTAATAAATCAGGATAAAGAACAGTAAATTGCTCTCTCTGCGCAGTGGCTACTGGTGCCCATCCCCCACTCTAATGGCAAGTTGCTGTGGGGTCCAGTCCCTGGCTAGCTCACAGGTGATAGAAAGGTATGTAAAAATCCTCTTCCCCCAGACCAGGACTGGGTGTGGCTGATCACTGATCAAAGCTGTTAATTAGTGAATTGGATCACTGGGGGCCTGGTTCTGAGGGTGGCCACTGTATCAGCCTGCCTGGACAGAGGTGGTGGCGGCCATAGTTTCAATCTGCCCCAGATAAAGGTGGTAGCAGCAATTGTTTCAACTCTCCCTGGATGGGGGTGGCAGCAGCAAAGACTTAAAGGTGCTGAGCTTCCTCAGGACTTCAGGAGACAGTTGAAGGGGTGCATTTGCTGTGCAGGCCAAGAAAGCTGAGCTTTGGGGAGCCATTGGAGAAGCTCTTGGCACCCTTCCTGATCCCCAGCCAAGGGCACTTTATTATTATTACTATTATTATTATTATTATTTTTGCCTTTTCAGAATTATTATTAGCTCCTAAAAGTATCTGGAAGTAGAAGCATTTATTTATTTTTAATTTTTTAATTTTTTTAAACATACTTAGATTACAAAAATGTTACATAAAGAAATGTAGGGGATTTTCATATGCCCCACTCCCTACCCCTCCCACACTTTCCCACATTAACAACATCCTTCATTAGAGTGGTGCGTTTGTTACAATTGATGAACACATATGGGAGCATTGCTACTAAGTGTGGATTATAGTCTACATTATAAACTCTCCTCTGCATAATTTTGTAAGTTATGACAAGATGATAATGGCCTGTATCTGTCATTGCGAGGGCACTTTAGAGCTGGTCTGCGCCCACTTCATGGGTCCCTGGCCCTTTCTGGCTGGGAAGGGCTGACTTGGGAAAGTCCTCACAGGGATGGCCCTCCTCCCAGAATTTGCCCTCCAGACAAAAGCAGCTTGACACAATAAAAGGACTGTAGGAAACTATAAAGGCATACAGTCTGGGGAAAAGGCCTGCTGGCATCAGGGTAGGGAGGTCTGTATCCTGAGAAACAGAGGTGACAATCAAACTCCTATAAACAGCAAGAAACAAAACCAATGACAAGGTAGAGGCCCAGAAAGACAGGGAAAACCCTGCACATTGCATTCACTTGTGGCAACCTTCCTAATAGGAGGGCTGAAGCTCAAGGATATCTGTGTATTATTACCAGCACTTTACAAAATCAGAAAACAGAAATTCCAGGAGAAAATCCCAGAGTTAACATTTTAAAATATTAAAATGTACAGTGTGCAACAAGGCAAACAAAGAAACAGGAAATGATGGTCCACCAAAAGAAAGAGGATAAAAATCCAGGAAACACCAATGAAGAAGATGATAATGTGAACATATTGAACAAAGCCTTTAAAAATGACCTTGAAAATGATCATGGAGATGAAGGAGGATACACAGAAAAAACTAAAGTATATTGGGAAGACAATGAATGAGCAATACGAGAGCCTTAATAAAGAGACAGAAATTTTAAAAAGGAACTAAACATACCTACTGGAATTGTGGACCACAATAACTGAAAGTAAAAATGTACAGAAGTGTTTCAAGACCGGATTGGAACTAGCAGAAGAATCAGTGAACTCAAAGACAAGAAACTTGAAATGAGTCAGGCTGAGAAGAAGAAAGAAAAACTAATAATTGAAATTGAAAATAGCCTAAGACACCTCTGGAACACCATCAAGCACACCAATATATACATTACAGGAGTCCCAGAAGGAGAAGAAAGAGGGAAGAGGCAGAAGAAATACTCAAAGAAATAATGACAGAGAACTTCACACACTTAGGAAAAGACACGAATATGAACATCCAAGAAGCCCAGAGAACACTAAACAGTATAAACATGAAGAAAAGTATATCCTGTCATCTATTGATTACTCTATTGAATGCATTGGACAGGGAGAGAGCTCTGAAAGTCGTAAGAGGAAAACAAAGTGTTCTGTACAAGAGAGCACTATTTGGATTGTGTACCAATTTCTCATCAGAAGCCATGGAAGACATAAGGCTGGGGGTTGAATACTTAAAGTGCTGGAAGAAAACAACTTCCAGACAAGAATTACGTATCTGGCAAGACTGTCTTTCAAAATGAAGGAGAGAATAAGACATTCTCAGATAAATGAAGACCAGCCCTACAAGCAAAGCTAAAAGGGATTCTTCAGACTGAAAGGAAAGGAAGTAGAAAGCATTTCAAATTCAAAGCATCATAAAGAAATAAATACCTGCAGCAAAGTTAAGAATTTGGGTAATTGTAAATGCCAGAATTATTATAGTGTATTGTTTGATATATAATTCCAAATTACATGCTAAAATGCAAATGAATAAAAAGGAATGATTCATCTATGTTTTTGTACATACAATGTACAAAGATATAAGTGGTAACAGGTACAACAAAAGTGGGGGGCAGAGGGATATAGGAAAACTATATGCCCATGAAGTTAGGTTATCAGCAAATACTGACAAATTGGAAGGGAGAAATTGATGGCTCTACATTAATAGGAGAATTTAGTATACAACTCTCAATAATATATTGAACATCTATCTAGTCAGAAGGTCAATAAGGAAATATAAGACTTGAAAGATACTCTAAACCAACTAGACCTAACAGATACATAGAACACTTGACACAAAAAATTTGAATACATGTTCTTCTCAAGTGCACATGGATAATTCTGCAGGATAGACCATATGTTACATCACAAAACTTAAAAAATTAAAAAATATTGAAATCATACAATTTATATCCTCTGATCACGACAAAATCAAGCTGGAAATCATAACAGAGGGAGAAATGGATAAATCACAATATACCCTTAAAGAACCCATTGTTAAAGAGGAAATCAGAAGTGGAATTAGGAAATATCTTCAGGCAAATGAAAATACAACATACTAAAACTTATGGGATGCAGTGAAGGGAGTGCTGAGAGGGAAATTTATAGCTCTAAATGCTTATATTAAAAAAGAAGAAAGGTTTCAAATCAGAGAACTAACCTCAAAACTGTAAGTACTAGAAAATGATGAGCAAACTAAATCCAAGACAGGCAAAAGGAAGGAAATAAAGATTGGAGAAGAGATCAATGAAATAGAAAAACAAAACAAAACAAAACAGAATCAACAAAACCAAACATTGGTTCTTTGAAAGAATCAATAAAATTATAAAACATTAACTAGACTGAAAAGTAAAAAAGAGAGACGATAAATATAAAGAAAGTCAGAAATGAGAAGGGGGACATTACTACTGACCCCACTGAAATCAGAAGAACCACAAGAGAATACTGTGAACAATGTAAGCCAAGAAATTAGATAACCTAGATGGAATGGACAAATTTTTGGAAACTCACAGACCACCTACATTGACTCAAGAAGAAATAGAAGATCTCAACAACCCAATTTCTAGTGAAGACATTGAATCAGCAATCAAAAACCATACAACAAAGAAAAGTCCAGGACCAGAGGCCTTAACATGGAAATTTTAATTGCAATTCTGCTCAAAATCTTCCAAAAAACTTGAAGAGGCGGGAACACTCATTTGTAAGATCATTATCTCTTACAAATATAGAGGCAAAAATCTCAATAAAATACTAGCAAACTGAATCCAACAGCACATTGAAAGAATTATACACCATGAGCAAGTTGAATTTATCTGTGGTATGCAAGATGGTTTCAACAGAAGAAAATCAATTAATGTAATACATGATGTTAACAGAACAAAGGAAAAAAAAACACATGATCATCTCAAGTGATTCAGAAAAGACATTTTACAAAATCCAGCACTCTAGGAACTGACTGTGGCTCAGTTGGTAGGGCTCCAGTTTACCACATGGGAGACCCCGGGTTTAGTTCCCAGGGTCTCCTTGAGTGGGTGGACCACCTCTAGAAGGCAAGCTGCTGTGGGCAGGACAAAGCCGCCGCGGGCAGGGCAAGCCCCCACGAGCAGAGCCAGCCACCACGAGCAGGCAGGCCACCACACGGTGAGCTGACTCGGTGGGACGCCGCAGCAGGGGGAGACAAGCAGACAGAGAAGAATGCAAAAATGAACACAGCAAGAACAAGCAGAAAGGGGGGGATATATAATAAATAAATTTTTAAAAAATCTAAAAAAAAAAAAAATCCAGCACTCCCTGACAAAAATAATTAGAACTAGGAATAGAAGGAAACATCCTCAATATAATAAAGGACATATATGAAAAACCCACCGCTAACATCCTACTTAATGGTGAAAGACTGAAAGCTTTCCTTTTAAGATCAAGAACAAGTCAAGGATGACCACTGTTACCACTGTTATTCAACATTGTACTGGAAGTTCTTGCTACAGCAATTAGGCAAGAAAAAGAAGTAAAAAGCAACCAAATTGGAAAGGAAGAAGTAAAACTTTTCCTATTTGCAGAATGATCCTATATACAGAAAACCCTGAGAAATCCACAAGGAAGCTTCTAATGCTAATAAATGAATTCAGCAAAGTGGGGAGAGGGGTACAAGATCAACACCCAAAAATCAGTAGTGTTTCTATAGATGAACAATGAACAGTTGGAAGGAGATCCCTGAAAATAATTTCATTCACAATAGCAACTAAAAGAATCAAATACCTAGATATAAATCTAACCAAGGATATAAAATACCTGTACAAAGAAAACTAGAAACCATTGCTAAAAGAAGTCATAGAAGACCTAATAAATAGAAGGACATTCTGTTTTCATGGATTGGAAGACTAAATATTGTTACACTATCAATCCTACCCAAAGCATTTTTATAGATTCAATGTAATCCCAATCAAAATTCCAACAACCTTCTTTGCAGAAATGGAAAGGCCAATCATCAAATTTAAATGGAAGTGTAAGGGGTTCCAAATAGCTAGAGCCATCTTGAAAAAGAAAAATGAAGTTGGAGAACTCACACTTCCAATCTTAAAACTTATTAAAAAGTCACAGTAATCAATACAGCATGGTACGGGCATAAGCATAGACATATAGACCAATTGAATAGAACTGAAAGCTCAGAAATTAATCCTCACATTTATAGCTAATTGATTTTTTGACAAGGGGGCCAAGGCCAACCAGTTGGGAAACAATAGTCTTTTCAATAACTGGTACTGGGAAAACTGGATCTCCAATTACCAAAAAAAAAAAAAAAAAAAAAGAGGACCCATACCTCACCTCCTCACAGTATGTACAAAAATCCACATCAAAGTGGTAGTGGTCCAAGAAAAAAAAGCTCAACAACATTGGCCCTCAGGAAAATGCAAATCAAAATCACAACGAGAAACCATTTCACACCCAATAGAATGGCTGTTATTAAAAATATGGAAAATAATGTGTGTTGGAGAGGATGCAGAGAAATAGGAACACTCATTCATTGCTTGTGGCAATGTAAAATGGTGCAGCCATTGAGGAAGATAGTTTGGCATTTCCTCAGAAAGCTAAATATAGAACTACCATATGATCCTGCAATCCTACTATAATGTATATACCCCAAACATTTTAAAGCAGGGACTAGAACAGGTATTTGCACACTGATGTTCTTGGTGGAATTCTTCACAATTGCTAAAAGATGGAAGCAACCCAAGTGTCATTAACCAATGAATGGTAAATAAAATGTGCTATATACATACAGTGGAATATTATTCAGCCATAAAAAGGAATGAAGTCTTGATACATGCAACAACATGGATGAACTTTGAAGACACCATGTTGTGCGAAATAAGACAGACACAAAAGGTCAAATATTGTATGAACGTACTCATTTGAAACAATTAAAATAAGCAAAATCATAGAGTCAGAATCTAGAATATAGGTTACC